>JADRCD010230882.1:27509-47613 GCA_019843815.1 Montemys delectorum
CTTAATCCTCTCAGCTCAGGGCTGTAGAAGAAAGGGTCTCTTTAATGAGGTATCCAGGTAAAACGAGGTCATCAGGGTTGGCTCTGGTCCAGAAGAACTGGTGTCCTTGTGAGAGGCCTTTAGAGCTGAGCCTAGTGGCACAAGCCTACAATCCCAGCTACTCAGGGGGTTAAGGCGGAGGGATTACAAGCTCAACAGACCCTGCCTGAAAATAAGATAAAAAGAGCTGAGGTGCCAAATAAGAGCACCCGCTGTCTTGAGAGCTGTTTACTCTATATGCAGTGACTGTAAGTCCTAAGAGGGCAACTGGCTGGGGTCACTCGGAGCCAGTAGGGGATAAAGGGAACATTCCACAGTGGCCACAGCTGGCATTTGCTCCCTGGGGATTCAGAGGTATCCTGCCCCATCACCCTCCCTACAAACAGCTATATCCCAACTTGGTGCCCTGACTACGGGTAAGGTATTGTGGGAGGGTGCTACTGCAACCAAGAGGGCAGGGCCAGAGGAAATAAACATCCAGGTGTGATGCCGACATGGCCCGGCATGGCCCCACGCAGCCTGAGGAAGCACACTAGAGTCAGTCTCGTGAGGTTTTCCTCTGGACTGGGATGGTGACCTGTCTCTGTTTCCTGGAGCCAAGCAGCTATTCCCACCCGGAATGCTCAGAGCCCAGGAGTGAAGGAGCCAGACACAGGCTGGGACAGGGCCAGACATTCCTGAACCCTGACCAGCTGTTGTAAATGTGGATTAGCTCCAAGGCAGCTGTCCCCACTGATTTACAGCCCCTCCAGACCCTAGCGGGGCTCCCCCGACTCT
Organism: Montemys delectorum; assembly: GCA_019843815.1. Taxonomy (NCBI): domain Eukaryota; kingdom Metazoa; phylum Chordata; class Mammalia; order Rodentia; family Muridae; genus Montemys; species Montemys delectorum. Next base: position 28,326 of record JADRCD010230882.1, read on the forward strand.
CAGGTTCAACTCCCAAATTGCAGCAGCCTCCGTGTTTCCAAGACACATAAAACATAACGCTTGGAGTGCTCTCTCTACAGGATGCGTCCAGGAAGCAGAGATGGTAGCTTGGCCCCAGCACAGAGACGATGCTCGCACTGGAGAAACTGTTTTTAGACAGTTTCCTCCATTCCAAGGGAATTCTAAATAGTCAGTAAGAAAAAGAGTAACAGCTTTTTTTCCTCAACCCAAGAGAAGGGTAGGTAAGTCCCATGGAGGATTCATTTGAGTAGAAATACAAATGGCCAATAAGCACGGTAAGAGATATTGGACCTGTCTAGTCACGGTGTTAAGATGAACTGGGTGTCCTCTCCCCGAGACAGGGCTGCTGTAATTAGACATAAACTGCTCGAGGTAATACAGCAAGACCTGCCAATGTGAGTATGCTTGTAATCTTCAAGCAAGAAATCCCATCTCTGGGGGAAAACTTTGTATAGAAATATACAGAAACAAAGTTTAAACAACTAGAGCAACAAACAACAACTCACTCCGCCAAATCTAAACAAAACTGAGTAACTGGTGACAGATATGAAGGGGGTGTAGGTTACAGCAGTACCCCTGAGTATAACCCGACTTCTTATTTTTAAAAGTGTATGTGGATCTCGCACATCCTTTAAAGAATGAGAAGGCTCCAGAAGGAAGATGAGCGGCTGATTTTGAAGACTTGAGTCAGGGAGGGCTAGAGAGATGGCTCAGAGGTTAAGAGCACTGGCTGCTCTTCTAGAGGACTCAGGTTCAATTCCCAGCACCCACATGTCAGTTCACAACCACCTGTAACTCCAGTTCTAGACTTACATGCAGGCCAAACACCCCCATATATAAACGACCTGATTAAAACCCATTTAAGTCAGCCTGGAATTTAAATGTATTGGGTAGAGCAGGTCTCTTGCTAGAATCTCCATGAAGTGGCAGGGGTTGAGGTGGGGGTATATATAGCTCCACAGCTGACTAGACTAGAGTAAGAATGGCTATATTTTATTGATTCCAAGGCACATTTTTCTGTTTTCCATCTATGAAATCGAGATGGTTCTCATAATAGAGGGTATGCCACTTATCACTTACTGGAATATGAAGTACCAGTGTTATCTTATGATTCGTCAAACCTATGCCACCATAGACTGAAAATGTACAGTAGTGTCACCATGAAGCTCTGAGAAGTGCTACAGCAGAATAAAGTCACAAGTCAACATGTGTGACACTTTTCCCTTTCCCCTGTTGGGGCTCCACGAGGTACCAAGTAGGTTAGAGAGGAGCAGTGCTGGGATCTGATGAGGCGATCTGGCAGGTTTCACAGCAGCAAATGCAGCTGTCAAGCGCCCTGCTAAGGTGCCGAACCCTTCAGGGCGAGGCTGGGTGTCGGGGAGTGAAGAGGCTGTACTATAATCGCCATGCAAATGACCCGCTTCTTTCAGTGGCCCTGAATTCTTCAGCACCTCCATCTTCCTCAACCAAAACTTTAAAAGGACTTCTTTTCTGGCTAGACTGTCAGTATTCGTATTTAAAATCTTTCAACCCTGCTTTCTGTTCTGGAGTCTCACAATTCTGTCTCCCTTCTCCTGCAAAGCCAAAGCCCCTACCGCAGAACTCAGAGGGGGCACAACCAGCTTTCGGCTCTCGCTGGACCTAGGCTGCAGCAGGAGCTGCTGAGGACAGTTACCTCCAGGCAGGCCTAGAGGCCTGAGAAGGTTGGGCCTGAGGGGTGGCAGTGGCCAGCCTGGGGCTATGCTCCCAGGTGATCTGCCCACAGTGTGCTCCAGCCTCAGGGCCAAAGTGTTGCTCTTTTAAAGTAGTCTCCACTGTACCTGCAAAGGACGATCAGGATTACGTTCTAATAAGCGCGGACACTGAAGACCTCTGGTCGCAGTCATCTCCCATACATAAAAGGCACCCGCTCCTGGGAACACTGCCAGCTGGCAGGGCCCCATAATGGCAGGGACCTGAGAATCATTAGCCATAAGCACCAGAGCCTCCCACGGCACTATCCCTAAGAGCCACAGAGGTGGGCGGGCATGCAGGGGCGGGGGGGGGGGGGGGGGAAGGGGGGATGTGTTAGGTCCCGTTCCAGACCTGCCTCTGGTCATCCTGGAACTCTGAGTCAGCCAGTTCAACGTAGTCGAGTGTCTTCATTTCTAAAATGGGCCAACCTTCCTCACAGAGCCATCTTGGGAAGAGAGCCACCACCAGTGTCAGGCATACAAGTGACTGCCTGGAGCACGGCTCAGGTGGTGAGGCTGAGTGAGTGGTGCTAGCTCTCCTAGGATGGACAGCTACACCCCGACCTACAATCCCCATCTCATCTTTACAGAGCCATTTGTCCAGAGCTCTAAGCAACGTTCCTTTCTTTCCTCCTGGTGTCAAGATTACTCAATCTGGCTTCCAAACCGCCTCCAAGATGAACCATGATTAATTTCCCATTAAAACCACAGGCAGGGGAGATTGCTTGCACTGTGCACACCCCTCCCTGGGGGAGGCCTGTGTCTGGGACAGGCCATCTGGTCACATCCCCAGATCGTGTGGGATGTTACAGGAAAAGGAGGGCTGGAAAGCCAACCTCACCCTAAAGTCCTTAGAGCCCTCTAGCCCTTGTCCTTGTCCCAAGACCCTTCGTATCTGTTATCCCTGAGGACAAGGACACAAACCCATGCCACCCAGTGACATTCAGATGCCTCTCACATCTGGCTTCAGTCGTTTGGGAACCGGCTAGAATCATACCTATAATTACCCAGACTGGCACAGCAGAACCAAGCCTTGACTTTGGGGCTTGTGTCTCTGGACCCGGCCTCGTGAAGCACAGTGGGTTGTCCTTGTGAGATCTGGCCTTCAAATGCATGCACAGCTAACTATGGTGTGTCATTAGGGCCTCCTCCCTACCTCCACAAGCCCTGCACCGGGCAATGCTGTGTTTCTGGGAGCTTCCACATCTAGTCTAAACTAGGCAGAGGCTCAGGGTTGCCTCTGCCTCTGCCTGAGGGGTGGGAGTAGTGGTAAATACAGGTATGGATACAGGCATGTCACCAAGTGGCTATCTCCAAGAAGCAGTTATATGAATGAGTCCTGGGCCAAGCTATGGGTGTGTCACACTGAAGCCTCCTGGCCCCACGCTCTTAAGCTGCTGCATTGAGGGAACTGCTGTTGGGGCCTGGGGGCAAAGGGTATATCCCACACCAGCCAGAGGCCCAATGGCCCTTCCAAATGCCATTCATATGGAAAAGGCAGGGTTTCCAGAGGAGGAGCTTGAATTCTGAGTGTGACCCAAGAAGTGACTAGTGTCCCTGCACATTCGTGCTAGCCCTTCGTCCTAGTGCTAACTTCTGGATTTCAGCTGGGCAAATAGCTACCCGGAAGGAGGATTTATTTCCCAAGTCCCTGCAGCTCAGCACTCAGCTAGTTCTGGCCACTGGGCTAACATCTCACAGCTTCCAGAACCTAAAGGTTCAGCCACCACTGTGGACCAGGAGGGCCATGACATCAGAGAATGAGGTCCTGAGAGCTGCCTGGGCGCTCACCGTCACACAGCAAAGCAGCGAGGCCACCCTCTGGGCTTTTACACAGGTCAAGGGAAGCCCTGTGTTTTGCTTTGCTCTCATAGCAACTTACACTATGAGAAGTCTGAGAGTCTGTGGCTGGCTGTAAGCAGAGAACGGGTCCTGCTTCCCTCCTGACCCTGGAGGCATGAAGTCTAGGAATGTGGTACTGAGACCACACAAGGCACTGACTACACAAAGGTGCTTGGGTGCTCTGACTGCTGAGCCTGGGGCTCCAGTCTGCAGGCTTTCCTGGGGGGGAATGGCTCTCCTAGAAGATGTTCTGCCTGGAGAGGATGATCACGTAAGCATAGATACTGGCCCACGTGCCATGATATTCCTGGGGTCCCTTCCTCGTGGGCCACAGCGGTCAAGGTCACAGCTACCTTCATTCCCTAGTCCAGAGAAGCCAAGTTCCTCTGCAGTAGCCTCTCCCAGCTTTGGCTTCCCTGAAGGCTGGGTTCTCAGAGAAGGGGATGGGGGTGCACAGCTCAGCCTCTGGGTGCTGGCAGCCTAGGAGAGGCTCACCAAGCCCCTTCTCTCTACACAAAAGCCCTGTCACTTGGATTGCTATAATTATCTGAGGGAATTTCAGGGGTAATTATGGTGGTTCACAGTCTGCCTGAAAAGCAGGCTTTGAGGCACAGGCACAAGAGTTCACGTCCCAGGAAGGGCCCCTGCACCTGTGGAGGAGCTGGCAGGGAAAGAGCAGGGAGCCCACGGGGTACTGCCATGGAACCGCCCCACTTGCAAGAAAGGGCTCAGGAAGTGCCAGGTCCACTGCCCTCCTGGAAGAATACAAGCTGGCTTGGTGCAGAGAATAAGGAAAATTCAGGGTGCAGCACTCATAGGCTTCCCCCCCTCAACACTTCCTGCCGGCCTAGAACCAATCCTGCTTTAAGGAATAGCCAGTGGTTCTTGCAAGCCCTGGCAGGCAAGGCCCTGCCTGGGAGGACCTTCATAGTTCCCCATCCAGTCACTTCTAGAAGACAATGCCTGGGACTGTGCCTATGGATCCAGCAGAATGGCTTCCGCCTGGCACCTTCCCTCTGTCCCCAGTCTTCAGAGCCTGAGCTGGTGCAAGCCACTGTCAAAAGATCCAGAACCTAAGCATTCCTCACAGGATACTGGTGATGGGCTGCTTAAGGCTGCTTCCAGCCACATCTATACTGATCTGACAAGTGAGACTCTCAGCTCCCATGCTCAATCACCCACACATTGTCTGTAAACAAAACCAACTCCCCACCCTAACTCTCCAGCCTGACATTCTCAAAGCCCTGCATAAGTGGCCACTTGGCAGCTTTCCTCAACGCCCTCACCACGTTGCTCATTTCGGACCAGTCCACTGCATCCTCAGCCCTTGCCTGATCCCATCTGCCCACCCAGGCAGGTCCTTTGCCAAAGGCGTCTATGGGAAGGAGCCCTCCTACCCTACATTCCTCTGACTCTGAGTCACCTTGTGTCACCACCATTCCAGAAAAGCTGTGGGACAGCTGTAGCATAGTGGTTCTCAACCCTCCTCATGCTGCAACCCTTTAATACAGTTCTTCATGTTGTGGTGAACCCCAACCATAAAATGTGTGTTGCTACTTCATAATGTTTGATGCTATAATGAATCATAATACAGGTATCTGTGTTTGCTGGTGATCTGAGAAGACCCCTGTGAAACGGCCAGCCAACCCCTAAAGGAGTCATGACCCACAGGCTGAGAACCACTGTTGTAGTAAAACAAAGAATGTGCTTCCTGGGGTCCTACCGGCCAGCCTCAGAGCAGTTCTGGGCAGATGAACCCGCTGCTGGTCCTCCCACTGCTGGTCCTCCCAGCACTTCTGCCCACTGAAGCCCCGCTCAGTAGAATAAACTGCCAATTCACACAGAAGCTTGAGACCACCCCCCTTCCATCTAAGATGGGGACATTAGCAACTGCTGCAAGAGAAACCAAAGGAGCTACGAATCAGAAGTCCCCATGCCTCTTAGATGCCCTAAAGGCTCAAGAAAACAGAATACCATCCTGTGAGCACAACAGGGAATGGCCCAGGTAGCACTCTTCTGTGGGCAGGAATAGCAGGGTCCACCTGGGGTTTGGACACCCCAGTTACCTAACTACTGGGTCCCCTCTGGAACATGTCCCACGCACCTTAGTCTTCACTGCCTTATTGTGGGACCTAATTGTCTGAAATTGCCAGCAGCGAATGGTCTCACTAACTCCTGTGCAGACTGAGGCTGATTCACCGCCACAGCCCTGCTCCTTGATCATGAGCTGCCCCTGAAATTGTGTAAGAGCCCTGCTTTCCCGCTCTAAGTCTTCAGCAAGCTCTGAGACCTCATAAAGATGCTGCCCGAGCCCTGCAGCTGTAGCAAGAACAGCCAGAAGTTGGGGACCCAGTGGGCCAAACCATGTACCATGTTTCTACAGATGAGATCCCCATTATTCTAACTGGTGAGAGTGAGCCACATTATCTGCGTCTTCCACATACCCAGGTAGAATTAGGTGACAAGTCCAAGATCACATGGGCAGCTGGAGTCAGATTCCAATCCAGCCTTGACTGTTTACATGGTGGCACCTTCCACAGACCCACACACAAGGCTGTCCCTTCTCACCGGCAGGCCTTGAACATCAAATGAGGTATGGACCTGCCATCTTCTTCCACAAGAGAGAGATATCCTCTCTCGTATTTAGTGCTACTTGCCCTTTATGCCACAGTGTCTAAAAAATACTTTTTTCTTGTTGTTTTTGTTTGTTAAAAAAAAAAAATACCTTTTTCTCACCTGGAGTTTTGGACCCATCTCAGAAAGCAAATCAAACCATTCAGACCCAAGGAAGAAGGTTACTGGCTACCTGCCATTGTGCGCCCTCCCACACACATATAAGGAGGCGTCGCCCTCAGAGCTCATGAAAACTGGTAAGATCAGGCACCAGGAATGAAGCCCCTAGGTCCTCCACGACAATCTAGCCCAGCTCTTCCCCAGGAAGAACTGTCTATTCCTTAGAGAGAATGGAGGGCTTGCCAATGTTCCAGGCAGGAACCTGAATGCACTGTCTACCCTTGGTCATGGTTTTAAAAGGCAAGCTTAGAGATAGGGAGCTGAATCACCAGAACTGGAGTGCCAATGGGACACCACGGTGTCTGCTACATCTTAGAACTCTACTGTGGTTGGAGTGTGCGTGTGTGTGTGTATGTGTGTGTGTGTGTGTGTGTGTGTGTGTGAGAGATTCCTAATGCCACTGAGACTCTCTGGTAGTTTTTACAAGGCGATGAAGCTCTTATTATAAAGGAGGCAAGTTTGGTTCCCCTCAGTTCACTGTCTGAGATGTGACCATTTGCTTGTTTCCATTTACGCTCCTTCCTGTGTTACCCACCATGAGGTAATGCAGTCATGCAGTCAAGGGGCAGCGCTGCACTGTATAGCTTGGGCTCTAGCCTTCAGAACTATGAGATAATTAAACCTTCCCTTTACACACACAGCTGAGCTCAGGTATTTCGTTATGGTAACAAAACGCTGACTAACAGCAGCTCCGAGACTCATGTGTAAAACGGACAGGCTTGCTGTGCGCAGCAAACAGTGCTGAAAGGCAGACCATAAGAGGCTTAAGGCCAAGCACAAGGTGCTTCCCCAGTCGGTGGATACTCCCATATCCCGACCCCCTCTGTCAGAACTAGCTCTGGTCCTGCCCACCAAAATGTGCTTACTGAGTCCACCAGGGCAGCAAGGAGCATCCAGGTTGGAGTTCAAGGCACCTTAGGCCACAAACATAGTCTATATGATAGGCAGGCAGGGCGAATCACTCAGCAGCCCCTGGGCCAAGGCAAAGAAAAAGCTGCTGCTTAAAATGAAAATAAAAGGCTCAGTGGGGAGTACTGGGCACGGAAGACTAGGCCGTTACTACTGCTCACAGAATCTTTCTAGAATGTCCGTCTCACAGAAACACACACCTTGGAGAGGCAGTCTGCACTTCTCTGGGGCTGATGAGTGGGATAGAGGCAAATTCTCTGGAGGAGAGCTAGCAGCTGGCAGAAACTCCACAGTGAGGGGAGGCTACACTCAGAGGAACAGCATGTATGCCATGATGTCCGGTGGCAGCCCTGTGCATCTCTCTGCATTTGATTAAAGGCCCTGAATTCTCTCTGCATTTGATTAAAGGCCCCTGATTTCTCTCTGCATTTTTTTAAAGGCCCCTGATTTCCTATTGTCTCCTTTGCCCTGTTATATAACTCTACTTCACATGAGCAATTCTGCACACACACTTCTGCTCCCTAACCACAGAGTTATCAGGATACCTCATCTCCCCACAGGGTTCAACACAGCAAAACCTGTCACAGCAGCAGCCAGAACAGCTCTCCTCAAAGCATCCTGTGGCTTGTATCTCTTAACCCTAATTGCAAAGGAGAACAGAGGTCCTTCCCTACCTAGGATGGTTGCCCCTATAACTCAACTCTTCTCTGCGTCAAAGTGCTTAATGAGACAGGATTCCTTGCCCTCCCTTGGACAGTGATAACCTGTGACCACAGAGATGGACCACCCATCTGAAGGCTGGGTCACATGTCCATACCTTTCATGTAGGCCTCAATCTTGCGGATAAGCTCGTAGGACTTGGAGCGGTCTAACAGGGTCCTGATGGCAGGGAGGGGATCCAAGACGATGGTCTCAGGGTGGGCATCAATGTATTCCTGAAAGAAGAGCCGGCTTGTGGTTAGAAGAGGAGCTATGCTGTGACAAGGGCCTTGACAAGACTGTAGACCCAGAATCCCTCAAGCATCTGCCCCTTTCTTTCCCTTTCCCCACTACAGGACTTTGGTTAAACTAACAAAGGGCCAAGCAGACAGACAAATACCCAATCAGAGGCAAGCTCGGGGTTCTTGCTGGGATGCTGCAGCAAAAGGGTTGGAGAACTCTTGATGAGCGCTCCTACAGAGAAGCTCGTGAGGGAAGAAGCAGAGACCAGGTAACTGTGAGTAGCCACAGTTGGAAATTAAGTAGAGGTATGCCTAAGGCCCGAGCTGAGCTCAGAACGGAAGAGCAGTCAGGATACGTAAAAGCTCCTTCTGAACACAGGGCTGGTCCATCTGCTCAGTATGCTCTATCAGACTGCCAGTCCAGCTTCCTGCATCAATGAGTAAGGGCCCCACAAGCAGGGCAGGAAAGAGTAGAACGAAATGATGTGTGGTTCATGGAAAATTCTTAAGAAAATGCGATGAGCTGGGCGGTGGTGGGTACACCTTTAATCCTAGCACTCGGGAGGCAGAGGCAGGTGGATCTCTGAATTTGGGGCCAGTCTGGTCTACAGAGCAAATTCCAGAACAAACAGGACTATGAAGAAACCCTGTCTTGGTGAGAGAGATCGAAAGATTGAACACCACTGGGCTCAACCTTGTCAGAAGAACTTTCCCTTCAGTATCTAGCAGTTTCCTGGGGGTAGGGGTGGGAATAGCCTTTGAGGAGTCTGGCACCATCTCGGGAAGAAACGGTAACTCACAAAGGAGACAAGTTGCTATAAGACAACTCAGTAAGTTGAAGTCAGTGGGGCTAGAAAGATGCCTCAGACAGTAAAGTGTCTGCTGTGGAAGCATGAGGACCCAAGTTCAATCCCCAGGCCCCAGGTAAAAGTAGGGCACAGTTGAGCATACTTGTAATCCCAGCAGTAGGGAAGAGGAGACAGGCGGGTCCCTAGGGCTGGCTGGCCACTCAGCCTACCCTACCTTAGGAAGTTGTAGGCAGCTAGGAACATCTCACTTGAGGGTCCTCAAGCCCCACACACATGCACACATACATACACGCATGCGCGCACACCCGCATGTACAGAGACACAAACATGTACACATGCATATATACCCACCAAGAGACAAAAAAAAAAAGCCACTCTGTTGTGACTCCAGGAGCCCCAGGCACCTTGGTGAGTCACAGCAACTTGCTGGCATATGGAAATGACTCTTCTCTGGCTTTTCAAATTTACAATTTAGAGGATACGATTACAAGATGCTGAAGACAACGGAGAGTTTCACCAAACAGGCTGAACTTGAGGGAGGTCTTTCCACACTGTGGAGGGCTAATCCCCAAATGCATCAAGCCCTAACCCTCCAGCACCTGAGAATGCGAATTTACTTGGTTGGGCAAAGGGATTTTAGCCATTGTCAAGTTAGGATTCAGTTACAGTGAGTATGGGTGAATGTGGGCCAGATCCTCCCTTGGCCTCCAGGTGGAACTAAGCCTGCTAATATCTTGATTTTAAAATTTCAGACCCCAAGCTACGACAGATCAAATCTGCTGTCGAGCTACCAGACACACGGTCAAGACAGCTCTGGCAGACTATCATACACGTTCACTTTATCCACTGCTGCCTTCGACCCTTCCCGACCCTAGTGCACATGCCAGGCTGGGGTCAGCAAAGGTCAGAGGGGAAAACTCCACAATGCTGCCTCTCTAGTAAGCTTTATCAACACAAAGAAAGGCCATTGAAATGTCTTTTAAGAGAATCTATTTTTGCTCCTAGTATCACTTTGAGAGCATTTGAGGCAAAAGCCAGATTCATACACCCACGCTGTCTGAAACTGCCCTCCCCGTGAACTCCCCCAGGACCTCCTTTCTATCATTCTAGCCTCTCCCCCTGAATGTTTACATCACTGTCTCTCCCTTGGAAGTGGCTGGGTGCCACCTTGGGAGGCCTCTCTGTTGGCACCAACTCTCATAGATTCCTGTTACCTGCTCACTCCTGAGAATTCCCGTTGCACCACTGGCTGCTGATGCAGCTACTATGCAGAACTATGAAGAATGGCCATTAGGCCACACAGCTGTGCCCACTGCCATCATTTCAGCTTACCCAAGAGCTATTCCTGAGCCCTGCTTCTCCCATGGGCAAGCATCCCTGCTGGTCTTTCCTGCATCGAAGCATGCTGACACACAAGCCCACTATTCATCAGCTCCCCTCCTCCCCAACCGGCTCACACATGCTTACAAAACATGACTCTGCCAATGCCCATGGTGGGGTGTCTTGCAGGTGCAGCAGATATACCAATGAGTGGGTGGTTCCCAACTGGTCCTGGCCAGCTCTGCAAGTCCCAGTCCCTCAAGCCCCTTTTCCACTCTACTGCTTCCAGAAACAGCCTGGTGTGTCAGGAAGAGCATGTGACAGGGACCAAGGCAGCCAACTGCTAGGCTTCTTGGGATCTCTCAAGACTTACTGCAGATGACCCTGCAGGTTCTTGTATAGAGGGCCTCACATTCCAGGAGACTATTAACTGGAGAAACCTGAGGAGGAGAGTGTAAAGGCATATGGGGCTTCTCTAGAGAAAGAAGGACAACTGTTTGTCGGTAGCACTGCAGGTGACAGTGAGACTGTATGCACTTACCATCCAAGACACTCACCACCCGGGGATTACACGCTCTCCCCATCAGCTGAAGCCACCTAAACACAGGCGTACAGTTCCTCCCCTCTCCCCCAGCAAAGCTGGTGCTGGCCCCATGTTCCTGTACCAGGACAGAGACCTTTAAAGAGAGCCCAGTATCACCAAGGCAGGAATTTAAGCCAAAATCACAAGGGAAAGAAGCCACATGAAACTAAAGAAGGAGACAATCTGACAAGCAGGCGCCAACCAGCTTTGGGCCTGGGATGAAAGCAGCAGGCACAGTGAAGAATCTCTGCCCGGGGAATACCAATCTCTCTGGAGACAGGAGAGAGAAAGGGGCAAAGGCTTTTTACCAGCCTCCCTGTGATCATAAGCACGTTCTTCTCCAAGCTTTTCAGCCCATCTATTGTACGGAGGGCTTCATGCATTTTCCACAAGTTTCTCAGAATTGCCAAACAAATTGCTGGAAGAAAGACATAAACCATCTCCATGGCAAGCAGTAAACACGAGTTCCCTCAGAGAGCTGGCCTGCCAAGAGGGACCAGAGCGAGGCGAGAAGGAAAGGGAGAATCTGGCCCTCATGCAGAAAACAGACAGTAAGTTCCACTGTCAGAGGGGATGAGGCAGAGGCCAACCAGGTGCCCACGCAAGCAAAAGCTGATCCAGACCTACAGGATGATGCCATAAGAGGCACTGATGACACACACACGATGGGGTGGGGGTGGACAGTTCCCCGCTGCAATCCCAGACAAATGAGAAGACCTGGAACACCGGCTATACTACATCTCTGTGGGCCCCTGGCAGGGAAATGGGCTTTGCTCTCCACCAGAAGCTCCAAATTCAGATCTTGCCTGTGTGTTATAGTTAGTTTTGATTAACCTGACAGACTGGCCCTGAGGAAGCAATGCCCTGTCCCGACTACTAATTGATGTAAGAGGGCCCATCTCGTGTGAATGGTGCCATCCTTGAACAGGTGGGCCTGGGATGTTTGAGAACAGTAGCTGAACAAGCCATGGGAACAAAACCAGTAAGCAGCATGGGTGCTGCTTGAACTCCTACCTTCGGTTTGCTGCCTTGGTTTACCTTGACGATGGATGGTAATTGTGTTCTGAACCCTGTTCTCCTCAAGTTGCTTTTAGTTGTGGTGTTTAATGTGGCAGGAAGGAAAAGTGACATTGTGTCACATCATCCATATCTGGAAGCATGTCTGGAGTCAAGTCTATAATCCGTGTGACCTAAGCTCGGGATAAAGCAAGCCCAGGGAGCTGCTGGGGAGTCCGGGAATGATTGGCATGTAAGGGGCAGGTAGAACACTGAAAAAAAAAAAAGAATGTCTGGCATTTTGCAACATGGGACTCAGGTCTCTGGGCTCACTCTGTCCCTGAAAACCCTCAAAAACACCAACCATGCACTGAGGAGCAGTCCCAAGAGGTGCCAGCCTCCTATATGAGCACAATCTAAATAAATGCACTCCCAGACATATCCACTGTAAATGATATCAATATGTATGTTAAACAGGAACTAGGATCCAGAATATCATTTGACTCTAAAAGTAGACACACTGGGCATCTTGAATCTGCAGGTCAAGCCCAAGGGAAACCCTTGGTCCTAACCATGGGTCCTAACCTGGGAATCAGGACATGTGTGTTTTAGTAGTACCCTACCAGGAGAATGGAAAGACTGACTTCCATATAGCTGTTGAAAATAACTCCTGATGGCCTTCTCAGTGCCATCTTCCCTCTCTGAGATAGTCACAATGGCTGGTCTTCTTACGCGCCATCCCTCCATGCTGGGCAAGAGCCAGGAGTCTTCTCATCACCAACGCTTTGGTACCTGGACTCCCCTCCAGGGTAACTTACTACTCATGTACTGAACACATCCAGGTCCAGACACACTTCTCTCACACCCAGCCTACCAAGGACAGCCTGTTAATAGTCTCTCTGTCAAAGGAACCAGGGGTCGGAGTACCTCAGTACAAGATGATCCTTATGGAGTCTTGGCTCTGATACCAGGCAAAGAAAAATGGCACAAGAAAATCTGGCTCCAGGAAGGACAGACTGCTCAGTTGCATCTGGGCCAGAACCACTTAGCTCATTCCTAGGAGGCCTTTCTCATGTGCTGCAATGGAGCCATGGCCTGTGGCCTAATAGCTGTACAGACTGTATACTCCACATGGCGGCTTCAGCCAGAGATAAAGCACACAGGAAAAGGAGGCATGGGGAGGTTGCATCCTTCTCTCCAGTGTGGGAGTCCTGTGGATCCAGAACTAGCAAGAGGCAAGGGAAGGTCCCTCAGCCCAGCCTGCTTTCTCAGGACAGAAGCAGTAACTATATCAAGGCTCCCAGCCCTGGATTACGACTAACGTAAATAAAGAGAGACGCCCTTGGGAGATTGCATCAGCGAATGACAGTCCAGAGGGGTGGTTATGAGGAAGATCCTCATGGCACAGAGCAAGGAGCCTGTGCAGGACTCTGAGGCATGGGACTAACACAGAGCTGGGTAGAGCAGGAGTAGAAACCTACTGAGAAATAAGGGGACTGCACGGAAGGAAGGCGATGGGTCCGGTGGTCCACGGGAGCTGTGCTGCAAAGGTATACAGTTCAGTTCTGCAGAAAGGGAAACCTGGCCCCAGGATGCCAAGACCATGTCAGGATGAAGTTATTAGGCCATAGTACAAAATGTTTTGGGGGAGGACAAATAGTGGACCCTCCAGCAGACCAATGAAGCTATGAAGCTGACTCACTGTTGTAGACTCGGCATCAACCAAGACCAAGGCCAGCATCCCCAGGCAAAGCTTTCCTATCACCTGCCTATTCATCCCAGGTGTCCTGGTGCAGGAAGGCATGTCTAGCTGGCAGTGGGCCTAGTGTAGGACAGAACCTTGGGACATACACAGCTAAATTTTGGAGCAAGGGTTTCAGGAGCCAAGAGGTGATTGTGGAAGCATCCAGAATATACCAGGAGCTACGTATGACCCTATGTACCAACGACAGAGATGATCTGTATGTAACCTGTGTTAACAGTCCCTGATGGTTGGCCAAGACTTCTGCCTTCCAATCATTTGCAGATCACATCTTTCAGCCCAGCCCCAGCCTAGACAAAGACCTAGAGGTACCATCAGGCAGAGAGAGAAAAATAGAGTGAAGAAAGTGGGCTAAAGGGCTGGAGAGATGGCTCAGCAGTTAAAAGCACTGACTGCTCTTCCAGAGGTCCTGAGTTCAAATTCCAGCAACCACATGGTGGCTCACGACCATCTGTAATGGGATCTGATGTCCTCTCTGGTATGTGTACTCATATAAATAAAATAAATAAATGATAAAAAAAAGTAAAGAAAGAAAGGAAGGAAGGAAGGAAGGAAGGAAGGAAGGAAGAAAGAAAGAAAGAAAGAAAGAAAGAAAGAAAGAAGGAAAGTGGGCTAACGCCTTTGAGCTAGCACTGGCTTTTGTAAGTTTCTTCTATTTTTTTTTTTTAAAGAATTATTTGTTTTATATATATATGAGTACACTGTCACCGTCCTCAGACACACCAGAAGAGGGCATCGGACCCCATTACAGATGGCTGTGAGCCACCATGTGGTTGCTGGGAATTGAACTGAAGACCTTTAGAAAAGCAGACAGTGCTCTTAACCGCTGAGCCATCTCTCCAGGCTGCCTGTGAGTTTCTTAGTCATGTAAGTTCGTGGTTTCCCAGTTGTCCTAACCATACAATGAAAAATTTGAAAGGACATAATTTTATCAACCATGCTGGTTTTTAAGACCCAGGTACTCAGGTTGTAATGTGCAGAACAAATCAGAAAAGGTTTCTGGGGCCCCTATGCTGAGTCAGATCTGAGGCCTACAGATTATCAAGGCTGGAAGCACAGAGCATATGACTATAGGTCCCTTGCTGTGGGCCTTTTAGGCATGTACCTCCCCAGGCTGGAGCAGAAAGCAATTGGGTTGAGCACGGCCATCACCCCCCTTAACACACACACACACACACACACACACACACACACACACCCCTCCGACCCCTATCCCACCCCACCCACAACCCCCCTCCATCAGTGGCAGACACTAGGCCAAGCAAGGCCATGCCCAGGGGCTGTCTTTCTTGAGTCTCCACATACTCTGGGCTGCTCTGATGTGTGCAGAGAAAACTTCAGCCACAGCTTCCTGCCTCACTCTCTGAAAAGGCTTCTCTGGAGAGTCGAGCTTCCTGTCAGCAGACACTTGGGTCTTAACCAGCCCTCATTTGTATTCCAGAGAGATCTCTCATGTCTGAGCACTCAGCCCAAAGCCTTCTGGAGTACTAGAGGCCAAGCCCTAGGAAGAGGGGGCGGGGATAACTTTTTGCCTACTACACTACAGAACAACAACCACTTCCCATCTACCATCATGGAGATAAAGATCGTCTAAATGGCAGCAGGGATGACTGTGGGGTAGGGGATTATTGACTCAGGCGACTTGGGGGAGGGGACACAAGTCTGGAAGGGGGGTTTCTGAGCCCACTGATGCTGAAGAGTCACAGGCACAAGTCAAGAGGAAAAAGATCATTTCAGGCAGAGGCCTTGGAGAAGGGCACTGAGATTACCTGAGAACCAGGCAGCTGGGCTAGACGTGGATCTCAAAGGAAAGTTCAGGCTGAGGTCCCGGAGACAGATCAGCTAAGGCATATGGATGTAATAAATCCCCTGACCTGGGGAACAGGGGTGATGGGGACAGCCTTAAAGCACAGAGTGACCATCTAACACTTTGAAAGGCTACAAGATACAGCAAGAAACACACAAGCCTTGGTAATGAGTATGCTATAAGTACTGGTCTTGGGGCACATGGACTGGGGGTGGGGCTCTCGGACCCTTGGCTGTTTACATCAACACCATCTTTGTGATTTGGGAGAGCTGACAGAAAGGACAACAGAATCCACTGGGGCCCTCCCTGCCCCTCAGCCATGTTTCTACCTGAGGGCAAGGTGTCAGAACCTGACAACACAGGACCTGGCATGTGATGCTGTAGACAATGGACCCAGGGCCAGGCAAGCTCAGAGGTGGGAATTGCTCTGCCAGCAAGTGTGTACCCTCTCATGTCACCAATGCCTGCCACAGGCAGGACAGGGTGGGAGTGAGGGTGGAGGTGGAGGTGGAGGTAAGGGGCTGTTCACCTTGGACAGCTTGCAAAGAGGAAAATGGCACTTCACAAATGGTGAAGTCATGATCATCAGAAAGGGGACCTCACAATGTCACTTGTCTTCAAAGACTCTCCCTGCTTGTCCTAGTCAGTTTCTATTGCTCCGACAAAACACCATGACCAAAAAACAAGTTGGGGTGGGGAAAGGGTTTATATTTGGCCTACACTTCCAGAATATAATCCATCATTGGAGAAAGACTTGTGTCCCATGGCTTACTCAGCCTGTTTACTTATACAACCCAGGACTACCAGTGCAGGACGGCACTGTACACAATGGGATGAGCCCTCTCCCATTAGTCACTAACCAAGAAAATGCTGTACAGTTGGATCTCATGGAGGCATTTCCTCAACCGAGGCTGCTTCCTCTCCGGTGACTCGAGCTTGTGTCAAGCTGACACTGTTACCACAGGCTCTGCGTTATTTCCCTCGGTCCTTGCTGTAACTGGAACTGGGTTCTTTTTTCTTCTATTACCTCGTGCCTTGTTTGCACCAATCTCGTATACACACATGCACATACCCAGCTGTACCTGCCTGACCTATCTAATTTACTGTGGTTTCTGCAATGTTTTTGGATTCCTGGTATGTGGTAAGTACTCGATTAGCACTCGATGACTGAATGCCGGCCCCAATGGTCATTTTGATGGCTGATTACTACAGATCAGTGGAGAGGTTCACAAACAGGGTTGGGAGGCAGACTTGAGGCTGGAGTCCATTCAGAAGGTATGGAAGCTTGAGTGAGGGAATGTAGGTACCATCCACAGAGACACGATTTACTTCATAAAGTCAAAGGAAGCCAGGCTTTATAACTGCAGCCCATGTAGGTGACAGATAACAGCCAACATATAGAATCCCTACATAAACTAGGAATGTGGAGACAGGTACCACTTTGACCAAGTATGATCATGAAAAGGAGCCCACAGGACAAAGTCCTCTAGTGCTAGGAACCCATGGGGCATTGGCATCTACACTCCCAAACAGAACCAGCCTCTTTGACCCCAAGCTCTAGGGGTTGCTGAAGCCATACCCTAAGAAGCAGCCTGGGAGCTGGAGAGGCGAATCAGCAGTTAAGAGCAGGCTTGCACATGACCTGATCACAGCTTACAGCAGCCATGTCGGGAGGCTCCCAATCACCAGCAAGTCCATCGCCAGGGAATCGAACGTCCACTCCTGGGCTTGTGAGCACTGCCTTCATATGCACAGGCATATATAAAGATAAAAATACTTTATTTTTAAAAAGCATAGTAGTGCCTAAGCAGGGTGACATTTCCCAACAACTCCACGGCAGTGTCTGGAGGCATATGTGGTCCTTACAATAGGGAATGTTTGGGGTACTGCTGTATCTAGCACGTATAGACCAAACAGGCCACTAAACATCCTGGACAGGTCCAACAACAAAGAACTCTCCTGCTCAAGATGTCCACAGTCCAGCAGCTGAGAAACCAGAAGATAATAGGTACAAGCGATCTTTTTACAAGTAGGAAATGTTTCTTGGGGTTGTTTGCTTATTTTTGGGCGTCTCATAGTCTTCCTCCTTCAGTCCCCCAAGCGCTGGGATTACAGGTGTTTACCTCCATGAAAATACACTATGAGACATCTTTTTTTGTTTACTCATTTGACTTGAGACAATCTCTTGTCACTAAACCTTGAACTCCTGATTCTTCTGCCTCCACCTTACAGGTGCTGAGAGTATAGGCGTGTGTGTACCAGCACGCTCTGCGCGAATAAACACATTTCTAAAACTCAGCATGCACCAAGCCTTGAGGTAAAACACTACCTGTCTCTCGTAAGGACTCCCATACTGGGCAGTGGAATTGTAGGGCTTGGGTCTTCTATCCACAGTGGGGATAGGAGAAGGGCCTTCTACCAGGCCAAGGCATTAAACTGAGTCCCCTCCTTCGGCAGAAAGAGCAATGCCTAGTCCCTACAGCCTAGATAAACAATAGGCTGTATGGCTGTCTCCATGTGGGGGGACTGGCCTTGTGACTGGGAGCAGTCATCCTGAGGTTGACCTCATGGCCGCCCTGTACTGAGCATGCTTGCTGCTCTGGGACTGGGACATAAGCAGCTTTGAGTCCCTTGGCTTCTGTTAGCCTGTGTTTCATCAGCACAAGGCACCACTGGGTCAGAGGCAATTCAAGGTAATGACCTCCTCCTAGGTGATCCTGAGTCACACTGATCCTCCAGCCAGCTGAGGGAAAGGGAAAGGGCACCATTAGCTACTGTCCAAAGGAGCCCCTCAGGTACATATGAAAAGAATTTAAGCTATAGCCATAGTCCTGCCTCTTTCTAAATGATCCTGGGCAGGTGGCAGCTTCCTTAGGCTTGAAAAATTCGTAACTAATTCTGTTAACTCAAGGACTGAGATGAGGAACAGCTAGGAAGAGATGGGCAGGACCCAGGCAGTGTGTCTAAATGGTACGTGACTAGCCAAAGGCAGCCTCTGTCATCGATCTGCTGTGACAATAGAAAATCTTTTCTGGGTCCCATGTTCTAGCTCTGACCCCAGAGGCCCACATGCAAACCAACAGAAGCTCACTTTAGACTGTTACACAACTTCTTGTGGGTTTAGATGTTGGCTTCCTAACTGGGTTAGAAGGTCAAGAACAAGAAAATCTTTGTCCCCCTGCCTTCCCCCTTCCCCTCTGTCCTCTGGCACAGCACAGACCCTCCACTAGGGGCTGCTCAGTGCTAGAGGCTGCCACATTGAACATTGCTTGTGGAGTGGATGGGGCCATGGCTTGGGAGGTGCCAGCCTCACTTAGGGACTAGACAGGGTCGACCCCAAGGTTACTGTTAAGTATCATCTAAGATAAAATGCTCCTCGTATGGCAGGCACGGTGACTGAAACCCACATGGACAAACCGGTGAGGGGCAGAGTCAGGAATAACAGCCAAGTCCCTCTGCCTACCTCCTCTCCCTGAACCTGCCTTTTCGGCTAAGTCAGTCCACATTTCCATGGCCCCCTCACAGGCGTGCCTCCACTAAGGGACACTTTCATAATTGCTGCCTCGCTGGCTCCAATTACAATTGAGAACTCATAAACTAGCTGGGGCCACAGCTAAGGCTGGGAGCAAAGTGCTGCTGTCACTGCAGTGGCAGTGCTACTAGAAGCAACTGTTCCAGGGTGCCGCAGGGTCTGCTTGTACTACCACAGACCAGACACCAAGGAGGAAAGTGGTCGGGGCCTACAAACACACACACACACACACACACACAC
>JADRCD010230883.1:0-73950 GCA_019843815.1 Montemys delectorum
ATTATATATACTAAACAGGCACGGTACTCAATCATCCAGTTTAAGGAGTAACAAATACCTAGTAGCAGAAGCAAGCTATCTTCAAAAGCTTGGAGGATTCAGCTTAGACTAAACATCCAGTTCTTAATGCTGGCTGAAAAATGGGGCATCATGAGTTGCTAGACCACTGGGAATTCTTCAAAAACGATCACAGAACCAATAACACAATTCCAAAATAAGTTTTAAACCTTAGCATCCCGATTAGCTACTACTGAGATTATAGGCTTTTACTTTTGAGTCAAATCTCATCAGTCTAGGATAATTCAACTACCTGAGCTCTAGACACATAGCTATGAAAGACAATGATGTTTTTACAAGCAGATTTTTATTATCAATATCAAAGTTTTAAGTTTTTTGAGCTGCCAACTATGAGCAACTAACATTAACAAAAACAATACTTACATACATATGGGTGTATTTAAGTCTCTGTGGAGAACCAGACTATTAGGAATAGCAGTCAAATGAGTACTCTCAGAGCTCCCAGAGACTAAAACTCCAACCAAAGAGTACACATGGGGGTGGGGGGAGGGGACTCAAGGCTCCAGCAGCATACATATAGCAGAGGATGGCCAAGCCGGTCATCAGTGGGAGGAGAGGACCTTGGCCCTGGAAGATTCTATGCCCCAGTATAGGAGAATGCCAGGGCCAGTAAGCAGGAGGGAGTGGGATGGTGAGCATGGGGAGGGGGAGGGAACAGGGGATTGTTTTAGTTTTTGTTTATTTTAATTTATTTTTTTCTTATTTTATTTTCTTTTTCTTTTTTTTTTTTCTTTTTCTTTTTGGAAGAGGACCTAGGAAAGGAGATATTGTGAATAAGAAAACATCTAATTAAAAAAAATTGCTTACTTCTTTTCCCTTACCACTAGATGCAGACTCAGCACAATAAACTCTACTTTTAAATGCCTGTGATTATGACCAGATATATTCAAAAGTCATAGTTTTAGTTTCAAATAAATGCATGCTGCTTAACTACGTGGGAGAATGTCTGAAACTAACTCCCAGTTGGAAAAGGCAAAATTTCAAATAATCCCTCTGTGCAGTTGCAGAGCTTGCAGTGGAATGTGAGAAAAGGATCCATAAATTCTTTATTTTCTGGGTTTTCCAAGACATAATAAATCCTTTAATGGTATGGCCACCGTAAAAACAATTGCATTTTTCAGGTTAACTGATTAAAACCTGTTAACATAAAAGTAGGGTCATCTGTTTCAACTTTTTGTCACAAAATTCTTTGTAAATTAATTATTTATTTACTTCCCAATTGTTGCCTCCCCTTCCTGATTTCCCTCGCAGAGTTCTTTCCCCATCCCGCCCTTTGCCTCGGAGATGTTGCCCCCAAGACAAAATTTTAGCATATGTGAGAAATCTGGTCAAGTAATCTTTAAAGCATTACCCACACATCAGTATATTTACTAGGACAAAAATGGTACCTTATTACTGTGATGAGTTTAGAATTAATTTAAATAACTATGGGCTTTACTTATGATAAAAACAAGAACTACTTACACAATAGGGGTGGTCACTTCTGCATATATACATATATATATATACATACACATATCCATATACACATATGTCCATATCCATCCATCCATACATCCATACACATATGCATACACACACACACACACACACACACACACACACACACACACACGTCATTGTCTGCATTCAATTCCAATAAAGAGAAAAGTTGCAGATTTAGTAGGCAGGTTTCTAACGTGTTAAAAATAAGCATGTATCAAACTTATGCCTTTTAGAACTGTCAAAAGATTGCCAGCTGAACTCAAAGCAAAATAAAACAAACAAGATAATCATCCCAATAAGTGATTACCAAAGCCTCCACAGTCACTGCATTGTCAGACTAAGTCGGTAGAGATATAAAGGTGACACAGAAAGAAAATGCCACATGAATCCCATTAAAATAGCCCCTTTCCTCCATATGGGAAAATCCTACACCCTTAGCTGGCTTTCTAGTCCCACCTTTTTAATCTACATGATAATGTGGCTATCATCCAAATCATTAAAAGTAATTAGATATCTGGTAATATTGCTGACAAACTTAAAAAATGTTTCATAATTAAAAAACAACTATGCATAAGAAAACTTATTTTCAAAATGTTTTCTCAAATCTTAACAATTAGAGGTTTCAGATTAACAAATACTGTATAAACACTTTTGTACTTAACTTTAGTCTTCTTAGTTCACCTTGGGAAGCATATCTTGTATAAAGTATAGACGTATAAAGAGACTCACCAAGTAATTTAGCATTGCTATGTACTCTTCCATGGAAACAAATACATTAAAATCATAAAAAGTACTCAGAATCCTGTATCTATCTCTGCACAACAGGGATGGGGACTGTTTGTGGGGGATAGGGTGTAAAAGGCAAATGTAAATATTCAGATAATATTTAACATTAGTTTTAAATTACTATTAAACAGAAATATGTAGCTGCTAATCTGTTCTGTCTTTCAAAAGAAAAGAGCTATGTAATTAATGTTCTGGAAATCACCCTTGGAAAAAAATTAAAAATGAACGTTTCATATTTTAAACAAAAATATGAGTTTAAGTGCTTTTTCAGACACACTTGCCTGTAACAACAAAGGTGCTAAAAATGGAATTAATTTTAGCATATATAAAAGACGAAACGGCTACCATTTCTCATGTTTACGAAGAAATCTCTTCTTTTTTTTTTTTTTTTAACTTGAAGCAAATTTCACCCAGCGAAATGGTTTTTATCTTCAACTTTACTTGGTTCTGTTTTAATCATACCTTTAAAACAACTGGAAAATGAACCCGGGCATCCAAGTGAATTTCATTAGTCCTGCAAAGCCCAGCTTAAACCGTCAGTCTATTCCCCTCGTCAATGGGACACAGGTGTTACTGTTACTATCTTAACTGTCTCATCCAGTAGACTGAGTGGGGGAACTCTGCTTGAGATTTTAGACAGTTACCAAGTTACCAAAACTAGCACAGCAACTCTTAATGAGCAAAAGCATTAATGATCTTCCAACTGGAGCCCCTGTTCAAATACCTCACCTTGTTAACACAGAATGAGGTGTTCAATCAAGAGCCTGGGAATGGGAAGCACCAGAGCCTAGTTGGAAATGGTGATTACAAGGGCGAGGGAACAAGCACCAAGGTACAGTCTCCCGCCCCGCAGGAAGCTGAGAAACTTTCAAGTCTCCATTTGTAAATCAGGCCCCATGATTGCAGCAGTCCCCAGCAATGAACGTACGAAACAATTATTTGCACCATATTCTTCCACTGTTTTAATTTGCTCTTAAAATGAACAAGAAGATCCCCAGAGTCATGGGCGTTTTGTCTTTAGAAATTTAGAGCCCGTTCTAGGATTTTTCTGGCATTGAAGGGCAAAGAAAGCTTCAGTGCATAATTTAAGGAAACATTTCCTGCTCTCAAGTGACTTGATTATTCAGATTTACTGACTTCAAATCTATAAAATATTCTCCAAGAGTTCATTTGAGATATGGAAGTTGTTGAGTTTTAAAGCATAAAACATGCTTGTTGATTTTTAATATTTTTGTGTTCCTGTTTTCCATTTAAAACACTGTGACTTAGGCATTGAAACTGTTAACCTTTAAAAAAAAACAACTGGCCTTAAGCTCTTTTAATCTGGTCTTTGACTACTGGAAGCTTACAAATAATTTACAGAATGATTTTTGCTTTAGGCTCTTATTTTAGTTCTTAGTTTATTTAGAATAACCGCAACATAGTATCAAACTTACGTTTAAGAGAACATATTCAAACAAACATTATATTTAAAATATCTATCATTTATCTTAAAGAAAAAAGTTGCATTTGAAATATGACATATGTCTTTCAATGCCAGTATGCTGGATTGATTTTATTACTAATAAGAATATATTTTTAATTGACTGGATTACTTAAATTAATTGAAATTGATAAGCAACAAAGTATTTATAGTTAAAAATGAGACATAGATATGTATTAATTTTTTTCTTCTGTTTTACAAAAATCTATGTTAGATGTGCCTATATTTTTTTTCCTCTCGTTTATTCAACGGGTGGTGTACAAAGCTTTTAAGGGGTGGTATAATAATTAATCACAGGCAGTACATACAGTCTACATGTAAGATGACTGATTATATTTTATGTCAATATGATTTCATAAACTGTTTTACTATCATTTAATCTGAGAAGGGATCTTCAAAAACACTAAATATTACCTAATTTTCTTTCATGTGAATACATTAAACACAATATCTGTAAGTCTCTATATTTTTTATTAGATGCTGAAACTAGAAAGCAGGGTTTGTTTGGTTTTTTCTTTTAACCTTTGTATTTGTTCCTGAACTTAAAAACATTATAGGGTACTCTTTATTTAAGAAATAAAGAAAATAGGGCAAGTATAGCAAACTTGAAACTGACTTTTGAAAGTCCACTTGGATAACATGATTAAATATGTTGGAACAGATTTTCATATTTGCTAAATAGCTAGATAACCTTGTTTTATTAACTGTTAACTCTGTTGTTTTGTTTTTGTTTTTGTTTTCTGAATGGTATGCTATTAAGTTTCCAAGGCTGGATTTTCTACACTCAATTAAAATAGTACAGACTCATATGAGAAATTGCCTGCAGTGTTATATGTTACAATTACATCCCTTATCCCAAAGCTACAGTGATCACTTCAGAAAGTTCCTTAGAAAAACTGTTTCATCATAAGCTATCCAAATGTAGAGGGCGCTGCTGTTCACGTATTTTGAAAGCGTTTCAGAATCAAACACACTCATCTGTTAATTTAGTTTTTGTTTTCAAAACCTGCCAGTAAATTCTAATCTCATCATTAATGTTTAAAGTCTGTATTTAGACTTAAAATAACTGAAAATACTTAGGTGGTAAAGTATTAAAGTTGTACATGTCATTGTGGAAATAAGTATTTTTTAATTATCCTCGAGTTCCAATTATCTATAAATTAGTTTAGATGTTCTTGTAGCGAGATTTTATATATTTCAATGTTCTGTCACTATAGTTTTGTTAAAAAAAATAGCCTGGTGCCCAGGAGATATAAGCTGAGAATTTAAGAATGTCATTATTTTTGCATGGGATGAGGAAAAAGATGAAGTATATATGGAGGCAATTAATTCTGGGTAGAGACGACTGTGTGTTTTCAATAATATGCTATAGTGTTTTGGGTGTTTGAAATTTTACAAAGTACAGATTGAGAAAAATGTTCCAATCAGTGGCTGCCTTGTTATCTATTTTTCTAAACAAGCATATTTAAAGTTATTTCACTAAACATGCTAGTTTCTGTACGGTTTTAATGCACTCTTAAAATTTAGAAGTGTTCCCTTATCATATAACAAATATAACATTTTCTCATTGATGAAACAAAGCTAACTGGAAAAAATAACTCAAATATATATACATATATATACACACATATATGTATGTGTGTGTATATATGTATGTATGTATATA
This sequence comes from Montemys delectorum, assembly GCA_019843815.1. Classification (NCBI taxonomy): domain Eukaryota; kingdom Metazoa; phylum Chordata; class Mammalia; order Rodentia; family Muridae; genus Montemys; species Montemys delectorum. The sequence goes on from JADRCD010230883.1 coordinate 5,499, forward strand.
TGTGTGTATATATATGTGTGTATATATATATCTGTCTTAACAAAATGTTATAAATAATTTATTTGATTTTCAAACATTCTCATGAGAATCAAAATCATATGAATTTACTTTTAGTTTTTTCATTTGTATGATTGCTATAAATAATTTTAAAGCAATCAAAAATAAAACATATTACATCATACCTTATAAGTACAAACTTTGACAATATATTTGTACAAAATCAAACTTGAAAATCTCGTGTATTAGATAGCTGCTTTGCTATATTTAAAGTGAATTAATACTATGCAAAACTAACCAGTTCCTTGTCTGTCGGGGCCTGGTCCAGATTTAAAATGTATTTGCTGAGGAAACAGATCAGAAACTCAGATGTGATTATGTTCTAATGTAGTTTTCATTGTTGGCTATTAACAATATCATACTTAAAATCCACTTGGTTTTTCTTTTCTTGTTACATGTGCCTTTGGTACAGCTAAATGCAGACAAGCTGGTGGAATATATGCTAACATTAACATGACAGCATCCTTTGTAATTAAAACAATATAGCCAGTCAGATTTTTTTACGTTTGATTTTCATTCTTAAACACCAACGAAATAGCAACGGCACCTACTCTCTCCCTAGTTTGACATGCATAAAGAAACAGGCAAAGAATGTGAGTGACTGGGATACGTAAATATGTATTCTATGCAGAGCCGTGAAACTAAGCACAAGAAAAACATAAATACCGCATTAGGAAAAGTTTTGAATGTAGTTCAGGCATAACTTTTCAACTCTTCCAGTTATTTTAACATCAAAATAAGCGTGGCAGAAAGCACAGGAGGAAAAGCGACTGACTAAAACTTCTCCTAATGTACTCATTTGAACAGGGTATCCAAAACTGCCTATTTAGGCTGCATCTAATCTAGCACAAGTAGGCATTGTCTGATTTTTATGCTATCCACCCACATTTGAGAAATTTTTCACCTTAAAACAAGGAAAGAGAGTCGAGGAGTGAAACAGCCAATCCACAACTGAGGTAACAGTTGCCTTGTATGGTACACAAGTTCTTTGGCACCTAGATAGCCAACAGACTGACTAACTAGGACATGGGATGAAGCTTGCCCTGTCCTTACGTCAGTTCACTGCCATCAAAACAAAGGCTCATATTGCATGAAAATCCTGTGCAAATGAGCCATAATGGCATGGACGAAATCTCCTAAGACCATGCAGCAAGGCCTTTCTTTGATCTGAAACGCTGTTAATCTTTCTCACACATAGCACACTAGTGCACTTGGGAAATCCTCCATGAGTACCACCCTACAGCTGGAGCATAGATGGAGAGTCATCAAGCAAAACTTCTGTCTTGGCCACTACTTCGCCTGAGTCATTTTTCACTTTGTTTTATGTGGTTTTGTTCAGGTATTCATAGAAAATTTAGAACTCACTGTTCTTTACTTCAAATCCTTGTGTTAAAAAAATATATCTCTGGTATGAATATTAAACATATGGTGTTACTATTGTGTTTTAAAAGGCTTCCAAGGGCTATAACAATTAGAGAAAGTTTGCAATGTCTTATTTGTGTAGGTTTTGTCACCAATCCTAGGGAATCAGACAGATAATTGCTTCATATTACACTACACCCAAACATGTAAGAAAGGAGAAAGTCAGGATAGCAGAGAGAATAAGAGAGAGGGGAGGAGGGAGAAAGGAAGAGGGAGGGAAAAGGTGGGTATAAGAGGGAAAGAGAGGGGGAAGGGGGAGGAAGGAAGGGAGGAAAGACTGAAGGGAGGGAGGGAAGAAGAGAGGGAGAGAGGATTTCTACTGTAAGAAAAGAATGATTTGGGTGTTTCCATTTCAAATGCAACTTAAAGCATCAAAATATCTCCTAAGAAATTACAGGTCAAGTTTTGAATCACAGACAGTCTTTTCTTTTGCTTTCTAATATTAAAATAAACTGCTTGCTTAGAGAGTCAAATATGTAGGGCACATGTGTTTAATACAAGCTGAGTAAATCATGCCAACTCAAAGATGGTAGGAAGTATGCCTCTTTAGTTGTGTTTTCCTTTTGAAGTGTTGCCTAAAAATCAGGCCTGGGCTTCAAAGAGAGGAGGATTACAGCCTTTATCCACCAATTAATATGGTTGGAACTCAGAACATCAGCATCTAACCACAGCGCTGGCTGGACAGAAGCATAGCAGGAATTCATTCTCTCTCAGGACTAGAAATAAATCATAAAAATGAATAAATAAGCAATAATATATTGTTAATACTTGGCAGGAAAAGAAGGAGCAGAGCTAAGCTTTTGCATCTAATAACCAACCTGTGTTTTGATATCCAGACAAGCACTTCCAAAAACTGAGATCCCTGGGCCTCTAACAAGGTTTCTACATCTGGATCATTTTACTCTCCTACCGGCTTTTAAGAGAGAAATGTTACCAGTGAGAAATCTATTCCTTTCTCCTTGTAGAATGGATCAGATAAAAATTTGGATATGGAGAAGTCCTTTTTCCTGTCAAAGTTCAAGGGTTCAAAACACAGTCAGAATATAAAAACAAATAAAATCTTGTAGGATTTGCAGGAAGCATTTTAAGCATATTAGATTATGCAGAGTGGTCATCCTAGATGACAGAGTTGAGCCTCATTTTTCCTTCTCATTTTCATTGTAAGAATCTTCTGACAGGGGGTGCCAGGGGTGTAATCAGTTAGCACACAATCCTTACACAGAATCTTCTGGCAAAACCCTAGAATGATGACTCCCTCCTGTTACTGCAGAATTCAAGTCCATAAAACATCCTTCATTTCAACTCAGTACTTTGCTGTTAGATCATGAATTTTTTTTTTTTAATTTTAGCTTGTGTTTTATTGAGATATTTCTCAGGTCTCCCATGCAGGTTTGCTATGTAACCAAAGCTAAGATTAAATTTCTTATCAATTCTGATCTTTCTGCCTTGCCTCCCAAGGCTGAAATTACAGACAAGTAGAGTCTGAATATAAAAGAAGGAAATACCAGGAAATAATCTTTCAGAACAAGAGGCTAGTCGCAATTAATCTAGCTATATAAAATGCATGTTTAAGTCTGAAAACAAAGAGGTGTCTACTCTAGAGATGGGAGCTAGAATATTGAATAGTAAAGAACAAACTATCAAGCAAAAACTTTCAGAACAAGGGGGTTAGTTGCAATTATATGATACACTGTTTGGGACTGAAGACAAGGAGGCATTTACTCTAGGGATGGGAACTCTGTCACTCTAAGGACTGGTCTCCTGGGAATAAGAAGATCATCTTCACTTCCACACAGAGATTTGCCCTCGCAAATCACACACAGTTGCGGCTCTAATTTTTTTCTTACAGTTTTTTTTTCTGTCTTGAAAGAAATCACCATGTGTAAAGAATTTACAGGAAAATATCAGAGCACCCTGAGAACCTAAGCAATGTGTTTTATTAATAAACAATGATTATTGTTCAGTGCAGTGTGTTGGGGAGGATTCTTGAGGACCAATTGCTGTGAACTCTAAATATTTTTAAAAATTAATATGCAATAGCCTCTTTGCTATTAGATCCATATTTAGCCCCTAGATCTTACACATAAATATGGAAGTGAGATCACAAAGATACTTCATTTTCTATACTCTCCTTGCATGTATTTTCTTTTGTATTGCCTTACCTTTTGACACCCATCATAAAGATCCTGATAATATGCTTTAGCCGTACAGAAAGTTGGGCAGAAGAACAAAGAGCAGTTGACAGATTAAATATCTGAAAGCAGGCAAAGTCATCCTGCTAAGTGAGGCCATTGGAAATGGGATTAGTGTTTACACAAACCGAAGAATGTATTATTCTGAGGGGACAGTGAGCAGGATGTAAAGTGAGCAAGTAAAAAAACATATAATAATAATAATAATAATAATAATAATAATAATGAATGTATTATTCCTTTTCACTTTTGACATCATTCTGGTTGCAGCATCGTGATTCCCAGACCATAGTTCAAAAGCCAGGGAGCCTGCCAAGGCTATTTTGCCACTTAACAGCAGAGTCCTTAATGTTATATAAATTTGTACAAGGGAAGGGAATAAAAAGATTCAAAAAGCAAGGAAACAAAATTTTTCAACCACAAAAAAGAGAATAAAGAACAAACACTTGCTTTTTAACATTGCATCTGATTTCTTAAATAAAATTCTCTGATAGTACACTATCATTACCACCAAGCATGGGGTTTGGCACTGTCTACTGAGGCACATCTACCATGGACTCCCCTCCTCTGCATTTAGTTGTCAGCAGGCGTATTTGTTAGGTACAAATTATTCAAGCCCAGTTTCTAAAGACCCATAACCTATTTAGAGTTTAATGTTACTAGATCCACCCACAACCACTAGCCTATTCCCAGCCCACTTATATAAATACATAGATTTGTACTTATGGGGTCATTGAAGGGTACTGATGAATATGTTATTTATACAAAACTATAGGTTCATTAAATAGAATCTATTTAACTGTATTTTTTTCAAAATGTGTTGTCAGGTAAAGCTTTTCTTGTTTTATTCTCCATAGGAAATCAACATTTTCTATAACAGTATGTTCTAAGAATACCATTTTTAAGGCGATAACAACGGAAACACATGGCTACTGCTTCTTGTAAGTCTAAAATATCAGTAGTGCTCTCAACACTTACAGGCCAATGTACTGTTTTTATCTTGTAAGTTTATTATCGTCTTTTCATCTGATATTTTAAATTTATTATTAAATGAATAATATATTTATGTGACCTCACCAAACAAAATAAAGGATAAGACTATAAATAAGTGGAACTGTTTTTATTTTTGCCCTCTGTTTAGTGACCCAAGCTCTTCCAGTGAGCTAATCCTTTTCACATTGATGTATTCTTTCACTGAGTTTTTATGACTAAGAGAGAACCACAAATGGCATTTACAGTCTCTATTGTTTACATTTGAAATATCTGAAACGTTCTTTGATGGTGGTTCCCAACCTTCCCACTGCTGCAACTCTTTAATACAGTTCCTCATGTTGTGATGAGTCCCCAGCCACAAAATTACTCCACTGTTATTTCGTAATTGTAATTTTGTTGCTGCCATGAATCGTAATGTAAATATTCAATATGAAGGATGTCTGATATGCAACCCTAAAGGGTTCTCAACCCAGGTTGAGAATCGCTGTTCTTTGAGGCCATGGTGCTAAAGGTTTGGGTTTGGGGTTAGGAACACAGAAAAGTCAGATAGATTTGGTTTTAGTTTTACTTTCACTTTCTCCAAAGGAAGTGTGTGAAAGAAGTCTAATTTCCTCCTTACCTGACATACGGATATCTTTATGACAAAACTAGACACTATGTGAATTTAACTGTACGAAAGGCTAAATACGTCTTTTCCTGGTTGACTGAGGAATGGGGTAGGCGAAGACGTTGGAGGGTCCCAGATTGTTCTCAGATAGTCTTTTACTGTATTATTTTGATTCTAGCATAGAAAACACAAGGTCTAAAAGAACCTCCACTTGGAAAGTAGAAATAGTTGTATTTGCAGGATTAAGATCCTGAACCTTTCTGAGCCTGGCAACACACATCATTTACTTACTTACTTTTACTTACTTATCTTTAAGATTTTTGAGAACATGAAACTTATTTTTTAATTTGAAATTTTTTTCCTGGTGCTAGACAGATGGTTCAGTGACTAAGAGCACTGGTTGCTCTTGCATAGCCACCCTGATTCAATTCCCAACATCCACAGGGCATCTCACAATGACTGCAACACTGGAAGAGCAGGTCCTCAACTTCAACCTGGGCCCTCCTGGTGTGGGTGAGAGTGAGCAAACCTGGAGGGCATGTGAGAGCCACTGGAGCTGGTTCAGCCCCTCAGTTCAGCTGCAACAGCTTTCAGACAGCTACTTGGGGGAAGAGGGGGGCTCACCTTGCTGGAACAGGTACTGGACTGCTTTGCTTCCATCCCCGATTCAGGGCTTTGAACTGTCCCACCCATACATCTACCTCATCTAAGAACTGCTGGAGTGTGAGAAGTCCTACAGATCCAAAGCTGCAGGATCCCCATGATGCACGGCAACAATAGGATATCCAAGAGGAGTCCTGGGGAAGATCAGATATTGATAGTAAAGCAGAAACCAGAGGCATCAAACCAATGACTCATTGCAATGAACCTTTTCAAGTAAAGAAGTGTGGACAAAAGGATGCACTGTGGGACACACTATGACAAACTACAACTTCCACCATGAGATGACTTTGTCTTTCAGATGGGAGGTTGCAAGGGCAGTTTACAATATTGGCCATATATGTCTTATTTTGTCACATGGACTAATCCTCAGGTTCTATATTCTCCCAAATTTTCTCCTGTAGTTCTGTCCCTTATGCACCTCTCTTTATTCTCTCTCACGGTTTGGGGAGATGTAAACTTAAGCAGGTTAAAATAAAGTCATTTTATTCATGCATTCATTCATTCATTCATTCATTCACATTATTACTAGTGTGAGGGCCTCATGCATGCTAGTCAAGAGCTCTCTCTACCACCAAACTCTTCAACCAATTTTTAAAATATATTATTGCGGTTGTGCTAGGCACATTTCAAATGCACTCCAGTCACATGTGCTAGTGGTTATCAAATTGAACTGCTCAGCCATGAAGCCTTTCTCTCATTACCTGAAGCTATTGACAATGTTGTCCTAGAAAATAGAAAAATAAAAATATTCTAAGTATGTAACTCTGGATATGTCATGTAATCTTGTCAATTATTTTTCTACCTTGTTTCAGTTTCTGTATATTCTGAAGTGAGATAAGTAATGGTATTAACTTCATAAGTTATTGACTATGAAGAGCATGTTTATATAAATTGTCTTAACATGAATATAAATATAGGTAAGAAAAATAAGTCTAGGAATAGACACATGAAGATAAGATAATATTCATTTTCTCTTTTTCATAATGAATATTTCCCTCCTACATTAGTTAATTTTTTAAAAATTTTTACCTTGGCCATTTATAATACACCCTATTTGCTCTCTGAGTTGTTTTCCGTATTGAGTCACACATATGCTCTTATTTTGCTGTAGACCTATCTTATGACAAAATGTTAATAGCTAATACTTATAAATGCTAAGACCATAACTTCAGATTTCAAGCACCCAACAAAATCTCCATCACAAAATGAATAGTTTATAAAGTTGCCAAATCATATTAAATTTGGTCATAAACATTGATGAATCATGTGTGTGTGTGTGTGTGTGTGCATGTCTTTGCCTGTGTGTGGAAAGGTGAGAGAATCCTCACTCATTTTAAGTTATATTCACATTTACAGTATGTTTTATTCTTATGGTCTACTCTGGAATTGGAAATATAACTTTCATTGATCGTATAAGCTGCTTAAACTCTCCCAATTTAATGAACTTTCTAGAATAAGCTGCATAAGCTCATACATTATAATTTCCTACTGGCGGAAACCAAGAAAATTATAATATTAAAAAGTCATTGGGGAAATAAAATAGGAATGAGGAGTAAGTGTGAGCCAAATATGACATTATCAAGGAATGAATAGAACAGTATTTTTAAAGTCATTGATAACAGGGTTCTGACTACAAAGAAAGGCTCAGGGTAAGATTTCCAGCCTTAGAAACATGATGCTGTACACTTGTAATCCTGACAATCAGGCAGAATAATTTTAAATTTGAAGCTAGCCTGGGCAACATATTGCAATACTGTATCAAAACAAGAAAAGTATTTGGTTTTGCTTTGGGCTCTGTTTTCTAAAACTAAACCATTAAAAAGACAAGAAACGAAGAACAGCAATCATGATATTTGTAGGAGGAATGGATGAAACCAGAACATACCACAGCAAATGAAGTAACCCATACCCCAAGACAAATGACAAATGTTCTTTTAATTGTCCAACCTAGTTCTGAATCTCTAGATATAAAAGTACTTAACCTCAAATAACCAGAGAAAACCAAGGAGACCAAAACGGACCAGAATAGGAAATGGAGAAGAAGAAACTCTAGAGAATGGGATTGTAGGACACGGGTTAAGAAGCGAAAAATATAAGCCGGGCTGTGGTGGCACTCGCCTTTAATCCCAGCACTTGGGAGGCAGAGGCAGGTGGATTTCTGAGTTCGAGGCCAGCCTGGTCTACAGAGTGAGTTCCAGGACAGCCAGGGCCACACAGAGAAACCCCGTCTCGAAAAACCAAAAAAAAAAAAAAAAAAAAAAAGCGAAAAATATGAGGGTACTACATCTGGAAAGGAGAAGGAGGGAAATATGGGGGGATAGGGAAAGAGGAAGAATATAGAATGCCAAAGATGACTGAACATACCGTGGGAAAACTTATTACCAAACTTTGACTTTAAAATACATACATATATGTGTGTGTGCATTTGTATTAACACATATATATTTATTCATCATTAATTAAGTGATTTACACTTAGAGTGATAATGTTCCCTGAAGAACCATAGATCATCTATCAAAAACCCTAGAGCCAAGCATGGAAAACCTCCCTTCAAGTTGTTAAGCAGGGAAGTTCAAGAGACGCACTAAAACAAAAGAGGCTACTGACATTTGATTGCCTCCCAAAACTTAGTGTATGGCCCTGAAGACACAGCATACTTCAAACACAGAGCTTTGTAGAATCAAGCTGTAATTAATCTGGATACTCCTCTCTGAGGACTGGCTCTCATATTATCAGAAGATGCAATGAAAGCTGCCATAAGAGATGAGCAATAAAATTCTACCTTATGAACTGCAATGACTAGGCCAACAATATATCCATAATGGTGCAATAGTGCCATTTTTTCATGAGGGTAACCACAGATGTCTAATTGGACTTAAGACTTCCTCAGCAGGAAGTAGCCTGGTATTATAAACCTAATCAAATATTCACAAATGGAGAGAAGATGCAAAAGGAGAATCTAAACCATTTTCCTAAATATAGTTTCTAACTGCACTCTAGCTATTTTTCATTACACCCAGAGATAATTGTAGCCATCACAACTCATCAAAGATTCTTTTGGCAACACTTAAAGGCTATTACAGATATCCACAATTGGTCAAAATTCAGAGAATAAATAACCATGGAGCACATGACTACAATTAATACATATCACAACACAACCAGCCCCCCAACACCTAAGTCTCAGGGAACAGAGAAAGGATCAGAATGATTATGGAGCCAGAAGCCCAGGGTGTCTGCTGTAAGATAGTGCCTTTAATATATGACAATAATGCTATATTCATGAATTTTCTTACCTGAAGAGTAACCTTTATGGTACCAGAAGGTACCGTGCAAGCTTCCAGAGGAGGAAAGCAGCCAAAAGACTAACCATTTATGTCATCCCTGAACCATAACAATGACCAACATGGCAAGTACAGTCATGGAATATTGATTGGACTTAGAATCTGCTGAACAAGAAGGAAATTATGCCTGGTCATACAATCATAGAAAACCACCTAGAGATCTCAGAAGAGAACCTATATCACTTGGCTCAGGTAATACTGCAGAAGAGGAGATGAAAGGGTTGTAAGAGCCTTGGGTGTGGGTGCGTTTTGTAGATTTAGCTATTGGGACTGGGCTCTAAGACTCTGTATTTTGATTGGCCCTAGTTTTCTCTAATTATCTCTGACTATTGCTAACAGAAATTTCCTTGATGAGGGTTGAGAACTACACTTATTTGTGGGTACAGGGACAAATGTTTAGAATGCAGTTAGGAATCATATTGTTTTAGCCAAGTATATATATACATATATACAAGTATATATATACACATATATATATATATGTATATATATATGTAAATAACAACAATTAACTTTAAAAAGTGGCCATGAATTTGAAAGAGAACAAGGAGGAGTGTGTGGGAGGGGCTGAAGGGAGAAAACATAAATGGGCAATATTGCAATTACATTATAATCTCAAAAGATAATAGAAATAATTTTAAATGATAAACATTTAGCATGCTATGCTTATTTTAACAGCATGCATTACTTTTAATAACTATGTAAGAGTCATGAAATTTTCCTCACCCAAAAATATTGCAGTGTATACATCTCACAGCGGGATGATTATCACTGGCAACCTTCAGCACATGATGCCATTAAGAGTAGGGCCACTAAGCTGAGCCTGCTTCTTCAGGAGCGCATTTCTGTAGAGAGAAACACCATTTGGTTCTGCATCCTCCTGAAGGAACATAAATTAGTCTGACATTTCCAAAGAATGACTTGGAAGTGCAATATGAAGACTTGTATTTCAGTATTACCTTTAAAGTTTTTTCCTTATAGATTGCTCAATAATAATAATTGCAGTTCAAAAGAGAAACTGCTATTCAATTATGAGTACTGTTTTGCAAAAATACCTTGTCATTTTCTGTTTTAAAAGTAAGTCACAAATCCAGATTCCCATATGCTTCTTCTGGATTTTGAAGTGTTGACAATTTTCAAAAACTTTAAAAACACTGTTCTGGCCAAAAGATCCACAGCTGTTCTTAAACTCAGGTTTGCATGAAGGTAGCTTGTGAGCCCACCCACATATACTTACACAACTAAAGAATGTATGCAAATTAATGTGTATTTTAATTAGTTCCCCTAGATCAAAACCTTGGAATTAGGAATGATGAATTAGCCTTGTGTATAAATGTTTTCCTCAATACGAATGTTAAAATAAAGAATAATATTGGTGTTCAGATATAATTTCATTAACTTTAAAGATAAGGTAACCTGTCTAAAGTGTTTAGAAAATTTATACATACATAAAACATTTATATATATATATTTTTAAATTTTTCTTTGGGATATCTTAAATTCTAAGACATAATCTCTGGATAGATGTTACATCTCCAAAAGTATCGTAGGTAGTTCTTTTTTTTTTTTTAATTTAAATTAGGTATTCTCTTTATTTACATGTAAATTTCTCCTTTCCCAGTTTCCCCTCCAACAAACAAACAAACAAACAAACACAACAAGAACAAACTCCTGTTGCCTCCCCCATCCCCATGCCTGCCACCCCACCCTCATCCACTTATTGGTAATTCTTATTTTAGTTCAGACCGTAATTTATCAGAAAAAAAGCTTCAGTTAAATAACTTTCATAAAATGAACCAAAATCATTTAATATGCCATGGAGGAAGTTTTGTGTAACTAAAGCACATAATAATAGTGTGATTATTCTGGATGAAATAATATTGCCTTTAGTGTTTGTGAACTACGGGCAAGACCCTCCAAGTACTCGCTTTGCTTAATTCATAGAACTGGTAAAATGCAGTAATTATTTCAGGGTATATTTGTCCAAAGGATTTTCAAACTCCAACCATGATTCTTGTGCCCAGATATTTTTAAGCTCTTTTGACTTCACACATTGAAATTTATGGTGCATTTTCCAGTACTCCCTGCTGGGTTTCTCATCAGGTCCTGGCTGCCAAGTCACTAGGAAACAAGAAATGAATGCTGGAAAACCCTGTGGCTGTTCCGAACTAAAGAAGTGCAAACATGAGCAGAGTTCTCCACAAACCCTTCTAGACCGTCAAAAGAAAAATGGCAACAAGCTGCAACCACTCAATGAAGCAATATTTTCCTTATTTCTTGCAAAGCCTTTTATTTAGCCTCAACAGTATCATGTTTGAAACCATTTTAAGACTGGGGCAATATTTGGTGTAGCCATCTGCTCTCTCAGATTAGCTGTCAGATGAATAGAGTGTTTGTAGTCAATGTTTTCACATTGATCTAAAATATCAACAACTTCAATATTAGTTCATGACATTAGTCGGAAATATTTTCATATTTTTACATCAAACAAACTGTTGAGTTTTTTCAGTAACTTATGTCTCCAAAGTCACTGGTATATGCAAATAGATTCTAATTGAATATAGAAGACAGAGACAGTCACTGTCAGATGAATTTAGTATATCAGCACTCCCTCTGTACTTGGACTTTTAAGAACACATCTTAAGTTTGGAGGTTCCTAACCATCCACCACTATAAGTCCCTTCTGGGCAATGATCTATCAAGTTCTGACTGTCTCAAACTGTGTGCACCAGATTCTACATCAATCACACTCACACTGGCTGCACTTTTAACGAGAAAGCCGAGAAACAATAATTTTCAATTAAGAAACTAGAAGAGTTGGAGTTTGATTTATGATTCAAGACTAATTATCAAATAGCTGGCCTAATGAAAATTAAGCTGCTGGTTACTGCAAAGACTTAACTTCATTTTCTTGAAGAGACACTGATATGATCCAGCATGTAATTTATTGAAGTAGTATGATGTATTTTAAAAGTCATAGACATGTAAATGAGATAATTATCATTTTAAATGAGAAGACTAATTATTTATATTATGATGAATTTTATATTCTGAGTGCATATACACCTGAAATAAAAGCTTATCTTTGCTTCTGATAATGATTTTCACTTCCTTCTTAAACTACTGGAAGATCTAAAAATATTTCACATAGTTTAAAAGCAGATAATCCTTTCATAGAAAAGAATTATTTAACAGCTTTAATTGTTGAGAATTATTTGATGTAATTTATTCAGAATGAGTAAATGAAAACTTTAAAACCTTCTAAAATATTATCAAGTGAATATAACAGAGCATATGTGTATGTTATATTAATTATGTCATTTTGGGGGGTTGTTAACTATGGAGTTTGTGAATTGCTAATGACTAGGGTCATAAATGCGCAAGGATGCAGATTGATTTTACCTCATCCTATAAACAAAACACGTTACTGCGGAGGTGTATGTGGTTACATCCTCCAGCCATCCTGATTCACACTTCAGCTCCTTAATCCTGCATTCTTTCTGGGCCAGTTTTCTATGCTTCTGTAGTCTGCTAACTTCCAGAAAACCACAGGTCAGAGTTTGACTACCTTTTCTTCTATCCCAATAATAGGTGTTGCATGCTGTACATAATCAGCAGAAAATTTCCCTCCTATCCACCACATTGAGAAAGTATGTCTGCTTTCTGAAGTCATGAGTTGTCTGGGCAATGCTTTTCAATCTTACATATTATTGTTAGATTTATAATTTTTTTAATTTAATGGTGAGTAGTAGTTTGTGCTTTTCAGTTCATACATATTTATATGAACCTTTCTACATGTAATATATTTCAATGAAAAATACTTTAAATCTCAATTTATTTCCTAAAGTATATAAATCATATATGTATGTGAATAGAACTTGAGACACTAGAACTTTTGAATGCACCCAAGCCAATTCTAACTCTCAACTACCTATTCAGAAATACTGACTAGATGTGTTGAGAAGTTTTTCTTTTCTTTTTTCCAGAAGGGTAATTACCATTGGAATAAAGCACATGTGAACACTTCCAAGAAGTGTTATGCTTGCCTCTTATAAGTGACATGGTTGTAATTTGGAATTATTGCCTGTTGGATTTTACCACATATCCATCAAAATTCTAACTTCTAAGACATGATCATCCCTTTGGTGTTAGCATTATAGTAGTGTTTATTTCATACTTCAAAGTGTAGTTTTTTGACTGCACTCCTATGGGCTTCTTGAGGTCCCGAAACTGGTTCAGTTTTTCAACACATGTTCACCACAGTACAATTATGATGTTGCATGATTTAAAAGAGGCCTCTGTTAAACAGAACATTAGAAAGCAACTTCAGAGTAGGAAGAGCAAGAATAATCTTGTGATACTGATTAACTACTAGCAAAAGTAGCAAAGATAATTAATAGGAAGAATCTGATAATTTTTTAATCATGATATATCAATAAAGTAAAAACCGTTCTGGGAACAGATTGCCATTGGTAAGATTGACTTTCATCCATCCTCTCTGTACTGCTGTCAAATTTGTTTATACAGATACTAATTGAGGAAATCCCACTCAAGCGAAGCAGTTTCCTTAAGGCTTTCAAATCTCCTTGCTCTTTCTCTTACCCTGTGCTCAGGATTGTCTGAAGTGCAAGCCTGCTAGAATTCCTACACGATTTTGGAATCTTTACCACACACATGCTTCCTAAATTATTTCTATTCAAATCGCTGCTTGCAGATGTGCTTGTCAGCTTTCCATCACCATAATGAAACACCTGAGGTAATTAACTTATAAACACATTTTTTTAAAGTAGTAGAATACTCAGTTATAAAAAACTTTTCTTATTTTTTTTCTTTTATTACACTAGTGAGGAGCATAGTGAGAATTTTGGTTTCTTTGAAAAACACAGAAATACTATGGCAATCTATTTTCATTGTAATCCCAGGTGTAGGATATGGGACTTCTTCAGATTCTTCACAGTAGTTGCCTATGATCTGCCTATTTTGCTCTAGCAAGGGTATCATTTTGCCAGCCGCAGAAAGTTTTTGTGATTGTGTGATGTTTGGAATTCTAGTAACTTTTCAGAGTGAATCTAAATGCTAGAGCCCCAATAGGCATGATGATAGATTGTTGGTTGGTTGCTGTTGACTGTGGTTGGCTGCTGTTGGTTTCAGTTTGTTAGGTAGTCATGTGCAAAGAAGAAAGAACAAGAAGAAATTAGAAATCCTCATGGTGAAAATCAATCTTGTCTCAAGGACCTCGATACCCCTCAGCAGGAGGTAGTCTAAAGATAGTCCCTATTTTTCTTCTGTCCCCTTTTCCATCTTATCTTTTGTTAGGAGGTTGGAAGAGTGGGAAAGGGCATAGAGAAGGATGGAAAGAAAAAAAATCCCACAAAGTAGTGGTGCACCTTGTTACTTAAGGTAATAATGTAATACAACTCCTCTGAGTTCATTGCAGAATGGAGGACGGCCTTTTTCCAGCAGAGCCACTTTTCTCTGTCTGATCTGGGGAGCTTGACCCACAATATTCTACCTGAGGAATGTCACATAGTCCTTGGCAAACCGAACCTATCCAGCAAATATCTAGGATTCCTGGAATCCCTCTCTCTGCAAATAAGGCATTTACAGTATTTTAAACTCTAGCCAATTATTTACATTCACCCTGAAAACTCCTCTCACTCTCCAAAATTCATATATAGTCCTTGTCTACCAAGAAAAAAAGTGTATGCTCACCAGCTATTTCATTGACGAATGTCTAAAAGAGCTCCCCACATCCCCCAGGCAATCACTCAGAGACAGACCAGGATCATGAAAACTCCATCCATTCTGGATTCTGATTCATCCTTCCAGCTTGGTTTGCAGAGGTGCTTGGATACCCCGAGGGAAAAAATGAAGAATGCAGAACCACAACTGGTCCCCAACATGCATACTAGAGCTCTATATACCACAAAAGTAGCCAAAGTCTGGCTGCAGAGGAACATTACAAGACAGAGGTTTCACTGTTGTTTCAGTTTTAATAACACAAGGAGATTTTGTAGCACAATATTAAATAATCACAATGAGTTCCTTTTAAGGTCTGAAGATCACCTATGCACCAAAGTGTAGCCTTTTGAAGCTTACATCATGTTGTTTCACAACTATAGGAGACTGGATAGCAGGAAGTGATACTTTGATAGTGAACTGGATACAATCATTTACCAAAACTGTCCTACTAGCACTCCAGAACCACACAGATCAAGTCTACACAGGTAAATAAGAACTTAAACAAGTACCCACTGCACCTATAATTTTGTAAAAAGCATGTTATACTGTTTCATTAGTATGGTTTCCAAATGGCTTGTAAAAAATGGTGTTGTTGGTATTCTTTCATTAAGTCACAAATTTGGGTCACATTTACATCTGTTTATGATATTACTGTGTTTGTCTATGTTAATTGAAATTCTTACTCTATGAGTGATTAGGAAAAAATATCCATGTGACATGAGATTAGTATTTGGAAAGCCAGTCACTATGGCTTTCTAGTATAATGACCACCTCCTAGATTACACTGGATGTTTCCTAACTTGCTTCTTGTCTAGTGTGACTGTCCTTGGCCTACCACACTATCAATCTAGCCAGCTGAACAAACACTATTAACTTCCTCCTGCGTCCATGTCCTGTCCATCATCAACTATTCTCAGTGATCATCTTATCATCACCAAATCTCTTCGTCTTTTCTTCCAGCTTCCAAAAGTTCTTACCAAAACTCTAACAAATAGCCAATTGATTTATCCAAAGATAGAATAACTTTGTAAAGGAAAATAACATGATGCTATCCATACTTAGACTACTTTAATGTTTTGTAATGATCTCTGAATAAAATCCAAATCTAAAAGAGCTAGAGGAATCAATTATCACCTCCCATTTTATCTTTTAGTGACTAGGAATCTTTTAACTACATTTGTATCACATCCTAAAATGTCACATGCGCTCTCAAAATTCCTCAATACTATCTCCAAGTAAAAGTGCTCTATCTAACCTCAATCTGACTTTTAAATTTGCTAATATTAATTCATTCTTTCTTTTCTTTTTAATTAATTGTTTGTTTCTTTGTTTATTTACTTTTCTGTTTGTTTGTTTGTTTATTTCCCTGGCTCCTGGTCCCATGTCATATTTCCTTTGCCTCTGAGAGGGTGCCCCCTCCTGTACCTCCCTACCCTAGTGCATCAAAACTCTGTAGGATTAGACACATCCTCTCCCACTGAGATAGGTCTTTCTTGCTCCCATGTAACTTCAGACCATGTAAATTTTCATACTTATAGAATATTACATAATTTCTTTAGCTCTTAGATGAGCAATAATATAATATCTATTTGTTTTGTGGTCATATATTAATATCTAACTTGTTCAAGAAGCTGTAGGATCTTGCTATAAAGATAGACTTCTCACTCAGATTTTACACCATTCATCTAGTACAAATGTTTAGTAAATAAATCTCTGTAGATTGTAAATTGGACCAAACAGAAGATGGCACTAACATTGACCATAGCAGTTCTTGAGCTATTATAATAACATATGAAGTAAATTTGTTCTCAGTTTCTTCAGAATCATGTACATAGTTAATTTTTGCATCATGTTGGTAGATCAATAATATTTACTTTTTAATGTATTTGTTTCCTCCCTTTGGTCCTTTCTTCCCTGAAACTGTATCTTCCTTCCCTATGCCCCATTGATTCTTTTATTCCTATGCCTTACTAGAATTTTAATTCAGTCCTTAGCAATCAAGATATCGTTTACACTCTTTAGAACTGCAGTAATTATCTCAAAGAGATAAGAATGATTTAGTAGTTTTTGCTGCATATCTACCACGTGACAATTTTTTTTCTATTATATACCCAGAAGACAAACAGCAGATGGTAAAGGAGAGCTAGCAACACCCAGCCTGGTTGGCCTGTGTTTTGTTTTGTTTTGTTTTGTTTTGTTTTGTTTTCTTTTCTTTTCTTTTCTTTTCCTCTACTCCATTTCCTACTGATAACTTTACTTGGAGATTATCTCATACAGAAATGGAATCAATAAAACAGAAGTTTCTTTAAAGCCATTTGAGGACATTTGCTTAGGAGGATGCTTCAGAGAATAAACCCAATGGTACTTTTCAGGCAAAGGCTTAGTGTAGTTCTCAGAAAAATTGCAGAATCTCATGCACTGTAATGTATACACTGTAATGCTTCTAAGAGAAGCTTGTATATGATGAAAACAACTAATAAACTGGCAAATAAATCAAAGTTAGATGATTCCTGTGTCTCAAATCTCCAATAGCTAAGTTGTGCCTTTGTAGTGCCTTGATCAGTCTAAGCTCTGACAAGGCAGCAATGAGATCCAGGAGAGGAGCCTCCTAGTACCAGATTTCCTCCAGTGCTTACTGCAACTCAGAGCAGCAAATACTTAACTCACTCATTATAGATGAAGAAAGTCTCCAAAGTTATCCAGAAAAATCTGAGAAAATGCTAACTTTGATCTCCTTGTCTTCAAACAAGAAGCTATGGTTCCATGGTAAGAAGCAATACCACAGGGTCTATAATCCACAAATGCAGGGTGTGGAGTCTAGATAAGCAAGAGTTTTTCAAATGCAATTGTTGGAAAGGGCAGCATGGATCAATAGGAGGCAAGTGTTGTTAAGGATGGATGCCAACTTCAGAAAAACAGATTGCATAGCCACAATGAACTGCCTTCTTGTGCAGGAGAGAGGTGCTGAGAAGTTATTCTAGAAATCCATATAATTCCAAAAGTAGAAATGGAATTTATTTTGTGACCAAATACTTATTTGCTTAAATTTTAATTGAACTTGGCAAATTAGTCCATGTACACCAAACTAACTTTGGTTATTCCTGACTCTCCCAAACTCTTCTTCATAGAGAGGAAATATAAGAATCCATTCTATTTTAAAAGCCATAGTTAAAAAATGATTTGTAAGCAAGAATCTTAATTTTTATACACCATTGGACAACTAATGTAAATTTGTGAAAACTCTAGAGCCAACTAGGAGAGTAACTGAGATTCCAACTGAGATTTGAATGCAAAGTTTTAAAAAGTATTTATTTTTAATGCTGTGTGTGGAGGTGTGAGTGCAGGTATACACATAGACTAGATGCTTCAGATGCCCTGGATGTGAAGTTACATGCAGTTGTGACCTGTCTGATATGAGTACCAAGCGCTTTACTCAGATCCTCTGGAAGAGCTGCTACTGCTCTTAACTGATGAGACATAGCTCCAGGTCTTTAATAATTCAAGTAAACATGGCATTTACAATATCTCTCTTAATGACTTGCATATGTTAATTTGTTTGATGACCATAATCCCATGAACTACAAAAATTATGAGACACATTCTCACTCAACCACAAGCAAGTGCAGCAACCTAGTTTAACAACCTATTCAGTGCTGCTCAGTAGCAGAGTCAAAATATAAACCTAGACCTTCTGGGTCTGGTGTGCATGTGTTTTAACCAGCCCACTCTGTGCTGGGCTCTTGCAGAATTCTATTCCTGCTAAATGATTTGATGTTCACATAACAAAAGGTTCAAAGATAGTGATCATAAAAATCTATATCTCAACTAGTTCTACAAACAAAAATTGTAATCTGTGCAACAAATATTTATTTATGTGCCTACTGATCTCAAAGTATTGGGCACCACCTATGTAGCATTCAGGACTAAGTTAGAAAGTCATGCACAAAAGCTTGTTATTTAACAACCCATGCCAGTTACATAACTAAATCTATTGGATACTATGCAACACTACAAAGCAAAATGAATCAAATTACCAGTCCACAAACAAACAAAAATCAAAAATGGAAATTCCAGCTCAATATAATTCAAAGAATATTTGAAAAATGCCATAGGAAAATGCATTATTTTATGTGTACTTAAAAATACATATATAAGAACTGGGCAGGTAGGGAATCCCAGAACCAATTTGGATGCTTCCCTTATTAGCTACTGGGCCCCTCAGACTGCAACAATGTGGACCCAGAACCCAAATCCTATTTAAGAGAACATTTGCCACTTACTCTCATAACAGCATCCCACAGTTGTTCAAAATGGGGAAAATAAGTGATTTTAGAGTACCCAGCCCCATCTGATACATCTACAACACAGATGCTATTGGTAATGTTGAAGGACCATCACAGAAGAGGGAGCAGAGAGATTGTAAAAGCCAGAGGATCAGGATGTCTGCTTTCAGGTAGTTTCTTTTATAACTGATAGGGAAAGACTCCAATGAAATCTCAATGATATGATTTCCATAAGACCTGAAAAGTGACACCAGCTGACATGTCAATATAAACAGGGGAAATCTCAAAAGGGCTTCATCCTCTAATTAGCTACAAGCAATTTTAGAGAGAAAGAAACTATCTGTTGGATTTGATGTTTCAAATCCAAACATCAGCCTTGGACACAAGAGCATACGAGCAACACTAACTCTTATGAACACATACAAAACAATAACTGAAGAAGTGGTCATAAATTTTAAGGAGTATGAAGAATGTAGGAAGATTTGGTAAGGGAGACATAGGGATGGAAATGATGTAAATGCATTATGCATATATGAAATTCTCAAACATTGTAAAAATTATTTTTAAAGTATTTTTAAAGTATTGTTGGATGGAGAGATTAGTAAGTGGTTAAGAGCACTTGCTCAGTTCTTGTTAAGGTCCTAGCACCCATTTGTTGAGATCAAAACACATGATCTGTAATTCCAGTTCTAGGTGATTCAATACTCTCTTCTGACCCCTATGGGAACTGAAAGCAAGAGATGCACTTACATAAACAGAATCATACACTCATATACATTTTAACAAACTAAAAAAATATTTAGTTTGTACGATATATCATTGATTATGGTGAGAAGCAGGATAATATGGTAGAAATGATTCCTGTCTATAAAATGATTAATAAAAATTGCTGCTACTATCTGTAGTTGCCTGATCCTGTTAGTTTATAATTTAGTCCAGTGTTTGTCAAGCCCATTATGCTCATTTAGAGTGGTTATTTAAAATTAACACTCACACAGAGCCTTACTGTAGCAGAAACTTTTGTAATGGTGTTCAAAGTTTTGAAAGATGAATAAGTTCTTAATATCTTTCACACACCCTAAATGAGAAATAAATGAGACCAAAAACTTAGATGAAACCATAAATAATGGTGAGGCCTATCAATCATTTACACTAAATATTAACTTATTTTTTCTTTACAGTAAGACATAATATATTCAAACGTGTTGAATGTCAGTCACCATGCTTTGAAACACGATGATACAGATACACAATGAGTCCCATGACTAGCAGAGACTGGTGTGAAAAATTGCAGACTAAAGGGTGTGGAACAAATCTGACACACAATGAGAACTGCAGGCATGCTGGGAGCTCGACAAGTCAACAGGGCTGACAGTGCAAGCTACAGTCTTAGAGTAGAGATGAGAGCCAGGGTAAAGGACAACTGGCACCTGGGAACATCGAAGGCTTGGAACTCAGTGGGGAGACAGATACTACAGAGAGTAAGGCCCACAGGCATGCAGGGTGTTCCACAACATTTATCAGCATAAGCTGTGTACTTAAGGAGGAAACATGAGCTGTCTGAGACTAAGGCCCACAAACAGAGGAAGTTCCACAACTTTTTCTTTTTTTCTTTTTAGGACAGGGTTTCTCTGTGTAGCCCTGGCTATCCTAGAACTGGCTCTGCAGACCAAGCTCTTTGATCTGCCTTGCTTCTGTCTCCCAAGTACTGGAATTCAAAGCATGTACAACCACTGGCCAGCAAGTTCTACAACTCTTAACATAAACTACAGACCTTTGCAAGAGTCTCAAACTTACTGAGAATGTTATCTAACTCTCAGAAGACTAGACATGGAATGACTGGCTCTAAATATCAATTCCACAGAGGAAAATGATACTTCAAGTCTACTATGTTCTCTTCTACTCATTTTAAATACCTTGACCATAAGAAGAAATAAATAAATTTAAATAAATAAAAAAGAAAGAAAAACTTGAAAAATTAAATTCAGATATCAGAGAGCATAAACACAAACTCAATGAAAAAATGGGGACAGTGTGTCTTCTCCAAAAATTATTAATCTCATAGTAAGTGCTCCCAATAAGAATGATTTGGAAGAACACCAGACAAAAATGAAAAGGAATGTCTATGTTCAAAGTACTAAAAAATACATCAATGTGCTCCAAAACAACAAAACCAAATAGTTGAAATTAGGAGGTCAATCCAACATACGAACACAGAGTTCAATAAAGAAATACAATTGCTGAAGAAAAGTCAAACTGAAATGATGTTAGACAAAAAGAACTAAATAAACTAAACTGAGATCTCAACGGATGCCCATCATGGATGAATGGGGGATGGTTGGTACATACCTACAGTGGAAAATTACGCACCTATAAAGAAAAACAAAATCATGAAAATTTCAGGTAAAAATGGAACTGGAAATAATAATCTTGAGTACAGTTAACTTCAGGTCCAGAAAGACAGACACCATATGTGATCTCTCACATGCAGATCCAAGATTCTCTTCTTTGTGTGTTTAACTTGGACCACAAGTTAAAATAAGAAAACTAGCTAAGGGGCATGTGGGAAGCATAAAAAACAAGGTTGTGGACTGGGCTACTGGTAAAAATGAAAGTAGAGAAAAAGGGAGAACATTTGAAAGGTAAATAAAGAAAATATCTAATAAAAAAGTGTAATAGAAAAGAAGAAATGAGAAAAAAAAAGAAAGTAGAGAGGTGGGGATAGGAAGCACTCAAGCAGTGAAGGTTTTGAAAGTATAGGGGAATCAGAGGATGAGCGAAAGGGCTAACCTAAAGGAAAACTAGATGGAGACTTACTCTCTCACAGTTCAATTAAGAATATATGAGGAGTGATTGTAGACTACATGTGATAGGAAAGAATTCTGGGGATTGAGTATTTAACAGATGAGGAAGGGGAGGGGGAGATGAGAGAGAGTAAGGATAGTGGAAGATTTAACCAAACTAAGGTTGTATGTAAAAAGCCACTAATTAGTAAGCTGACTTCAAAATATAACTTTTTTAGTAGAAAGAGTTAAAACAAAATTAGCCTCTGTGTATGAACAGTGCTATTATAAGAATACATAGTTTATTCAGTTAAAATTGTAGTCAAAAGCATGTTTTCCTATGAATTATTAGTTATGGGGGTCCTGGGAGATCACCAAAGCAACATGGGCTATTAACACAGCCCTTGGTTATCAGCCATAACCACATAGTAAGACTCTACTGCTGAAAACACGTTGACTATAGAGAAATCAATCTGAATCCAACTAGACGAACCTTCTTCCTGCACACTAGCTGTCGTAGTGCAGAAAAGTACTATGCAGGCTGCTGGAAGAAAAAGGAAATCAATAGTCTTCCTGCTTCACTACCCGGCTTCCCAGGAATGATCTGCCCATTGGTGCAATAGTACAGGGACTACTACGATGCAACTAACACATTTTGACTGGATTTAAAGTTTGTTCTCAGGAGAAAATTTCGTGCCAGGTACTGCAATCCTGGCTAAAAGCCTAAGGCTGGGGCCAGGGTCATAGGACATAACCTATCTTTATTTTTATAAATGATATAGTGTTGTGAAATTGTCTTCCAGATATTCATATTTATACCCATAGATCTGTGTTTCTACCTTTATCAGAAAAGCTTCGTTTTGCAGACATGGATAACTAATTAGAACGTATACAATCCTAAAGCAGATATCTTCACATCAACTGTCCTGGTAAGAGGGGCTGTCAAATGCTGTTTTCTGGATGACATGGCTAATCATATTGAAGAATACACAGCATCTATGTTTACCTACACAATATCAAAGCAGACAAAGTTATAGCAGCGATTGGGGAGGTTCTTCTGAGCCCCACATCTTACTAAGGAGGTATTGGCAGGCGAGGGGATGCTGAGGAAGGAAAAATTATTCTTTTTGAGATGTGTCAGCTAGGAGTCTCATGCTCCAGTGAACAGACTTACATTTTGCACCCTGAGTTCCTACCATGAGTTCCCTCAGTGATAGAGAGTGAGCTATAGGGTGGGATGAACCCCTTTTCCCCATGATATTTTGTCACACAGATAGAAAATTTAAAGAAGATAAATATAGTGGGTGAAAGATGGGATGGAAGGGAAAAAGGAAGGCAGGAAGCAAGGAAGGGAAGGGAAGGAGGGGAGCATGGGGAGAAATGAAAGAGAAAGGAAGTTGACTGAGGGGAGAAGATAAAAGGGAAAAGAAAGACAAGACAATAATTTGAGAGAAGAACACATTATTAGGGAATATGGAGAGAACTGGATTGGGTAAGTGGAGGGATATGATCAAATTTCATTGTGTATATTATGAAGTTACCAAAAATAAAGAAAAAACACTTTTAAATGTATAAATAAATTAGCAAAACATTATACTTTAAATTTTTACAGTAAGGGGGAAGGACCCAGGGAATCTATAGGGATGACTCTAGCTGAGACTCCTAGCAGTGGGGGATATGGAGCCTGAAGAAGCCATCTTTTGTAGGAAGGCAGGACTCCAAGTGGAAGGATAAGGACAGCAACTCACCCACAAAACCTTTGTCCCAAAATGTGTCCTGCCTATAAGATGTGTAGGGACAAGATGGAGCAGAGACTGAAGGAATGGTCAATCAATGACTGTCCCAACTTGAGACCCATCTCATGGGCAAGAAACAGTCCCTGATACCATTAATGATACTCTGTTATGCCTGAAGACAGGAGTCTAGCATGGCTGTTCTCTGAGAGCTCCACCCAGCAGCCAGTGAAAAAATAGGCAGAGACCGACAGCCATACGTTAGATGGAGCTCAGGAAGTCTAGTGGACAGGTTGGGGAAAGTACTGAGGGACCAAAAGGAATAGTAATGCCACAGGAAGACCAACAGAGTCAACTAACCTGGAACTTTGGGTCTCCCAAAGACTGAACCACCAACCAAAGACCAAGCACAGGCTGGACCTAGCGCCGCCCCCCCCCCCCCCCCCCCCCCCCCCCCCGCACATATGTAGCAGATGTGCAGTTTGGTCTTCATGCCAGTCCCCCAAAACTGAAGTGCAGGGTATTCCTGACTCTGTTGCCTGCCTGTGGATTCCTTCCCTGTACTGGCTGGTTTTGTGTCAACTTGACGCAAGCTGGAGTTATTACAGAGAAAGAGCTTCAGATGAGGAAATGCCTCCAAGAGATCC
Organism: Montemys delectorum; assembly: GCA_019843815.1. Classification (NCBI taxonomy): domain Eukaryota; kingdom Metazoa; phylum Chordata; class Mammalia; order Rodentia; family Muridae; genus Montemys; species Montemys delectorum. The sequence goes on from JADRCD010230883.1 coordinate 29,965, forward strand.
AGCTGTAAGGCAATTTCTCAATTAATAGTCAAGGGCGGAGAACCCCTTGTGGGTGGCACCATCTCTGGGCTGGTAGTCTTGAGTTCTATAAGAAAGCAAGGTGAGCAAGCCACAGGAAGCAAGCCAGTAAGGAACATCCCTCCATGGCCTCTGCATCAGCTCCTGCTTCCTGATCTGCTTGAGTTCTAGTTCTGACTTCCTTTGGTGATCAACAGCAATGTGGAAGTGTAAGCTGAATAAACCCTTTCCTCCCCAATTTGCTTCTTGGTCATGATGTTTTGTGCCTGAATAGAAACCCTGAATAAGACATTCCCCTAACTGGGCTTCCTTGTCTGGCCTCAGTGGAAAAATATATGCCTAATCCTGTAGTGACTTGATGTGCCAGAAAGGAGTGAGAAGAAGGAAAAAGGATAGTGGAGGGGGTGTGTGATGGGGAGACTGGCAAAAGGGGGTGTGTTATAAGGATGTGAAGTGAAACAATATATAAATTAATGAAAAATTACAGTAAATAATTTAGCCTCGGGGCTATACTTGTATCTATTCAAATACCTAGAGAAATACGTTAATATTCCCTTCCTCTGTGACTAGCAATAACAAATGGAAATGTATTTTTCTCCTGCAACAGGGAACTGCAGGCAGTGTTCAAGGGGCTCTGCTTTCCTATAGAGTAACTCATGCACTCCATCTTGTCTTCTCCCATTCCTTCTACATAGTTTTATTCCTCTGGTCCCAATGTTTATCAGCGTGCTTGAAACAGAAAAAACAAATAAAAGAATATAATAACAGCAAGAGTCACAAAATTTTGAAGCAGCTATTTGCTTAGGCTTCACTCATTTTCATGGCACCAGAATATCATACCAGATTCTAACAACCCCAAGAAACACTGTAGCTGTTGTAGGTTTAAGTCAGCATTCAGGAGGGCATATTCCTTGGACTAAATGCCTCATGATATTTCTTTTTAATAAAGTTTTATTTGAAACATGCATGCAAAGCTTTCTTATTAATCTATGGGTCCTTTTATACTACAAAACTAAAATTGAGTAAGTTACAAGACAAATCTGCTGACCCATAAAACCGAAAATATCTCCCAATCTATAATTCATAGAAGTTTTCTGGCCCCCAGTTTAAGTCATTCAATGAGCTACATGACAGATAGCACAACTCTTCACTAGAAGATAGAGTAGGTAGGCAACCCTGGAGCTTGGTATGCTGTGTACTATCAAGTGGCGTTCTTTGTTTATTCGTCTAGCTGTTTAAAAAACAAACAAACAAAAAGACTTATTCTTCCACAAATCTAAATTTACCACATAGAAATTCTTTCCAGTGCTTACCACATAGCCAGAGACTGAAAAAGATCAGATATGGATGCTTGTATTAACAGAGTGCTTCCACCATGTCAGCCTTTCACTGACAGACACCTGAACGAGTTTGCCTTTAACAGCTTTTGAAAGTTGCTTTCACTTAGGAGTGGATTCAGCAGTAACCTGGGCCTGAAAGAAAATCCAGATGTGGCTATAGAAACTAATTAAAATTCCTACACTTAGAGTCAGTTGAGACACAGTTATCCAGTATTATCTCCCATTAAATAAAAAAGAATCCCAAGATTCTTCTTGCACAATGCTATGACTGAAATATTACTGGAAATCTTCTTGAAAAAAAGGGTGGTGTTTCAGTGAACTCCCTTCCTCATATAATGATATTTTCAACACTAATTCTATAAGACCTAAGACTTTAGTAGATCATCATAGCCTAGAGAGCAGTACTTCTCAGCCTTCCCAACACTGTGACACTTTAATACAGTTTCTCAGGTGGCAGTGACCCCTAGATATAAATTTATTTTATTACTATTTAATAATTTTAATTTGTATACTGTTATGAATTATAATGTAAACGTCTAATATGCAGGATATCTGATATGAGATCACCCAAAGGGGTTAAGAATCCCTTCTTTTAAGTCATTTGGCTCATAAGACTAAAAAGGAAGCTACGAAATTTCTCTTCATTTGCATGTATTTCTCATTCATTGAAATGAGCACATGTTATTGAAATGTTACTTTTCTTATTAAATAAATAAAACACAGAGAAACTTTAATCAGTAAGCATCATCAGCAATATGCTGAACTTTTATAATGTATTTTTGACTATAAAGTATTGTTTGTTATTTAAAATATATAGAGGTCTACTTTTACAACTTAATTTAAAACATAAAATGACACATTGAGCAATGAAATTGAATTTATTTTTAATTTTTGAAGGATACCAAACAATTTCATTCAGGTCTTCCATATCTTTACCTTTAAAAATGAGAAATACGTATTTTTTGATTAAAAAAAATCAGTGGAACTCTGTTGGGGTCCAGGGAATAGAATGACTGTACTTCTTTCTGGCTTCCAATGCGTAACTTCTTGACTGGTCCCATCCTCACTTAGATACAGTGAAGTAGTAGTAGAGAGGTTGATATAAAAATAATCTTTAGCCACAACAATCTTCCATGCTTGCTTTAGAATTATTAATCAAACTTCAGGGGTGGATTTTCCAGTGGGAGAGTTTTCCAGTGGCTTTTAGCTTTGGCTGCCTTTGTGCTATAAGCAAATATCCTTATGATCAGAGAGGTAGCCATAGCAACCAGCCTAATCAGTTGTTGACCTGTAACCTGAACTTAAAATGTACAATCAACATTGTCAGATATCATTGAAAATGCTGGGGCTGGGTACTTAACTCACTACACAGTTGCTAATGTACCCTACTGAAATACTTTCCCATTCTCTATCAACAGAAATCCTTAGAAATTCAAACAAGCAAATAAAACTTAAAACTGTACCAAGACAGACATTTACATTGCAATATTCTGTAACCTTTGTCCAAACCTGCCCAAGAACTCCTTATTCACAATGCAGTGATTGTGAATAAGCAGCTTGATTCTCCTTAGCTGGTTGAGCCTGATTGTTATAAGAGACTAGCAGAGCCCACTGTTGTGAAACTGTAATCCTTCGATAAGAGCATACGTAACCAATATAATCCATATATATGTAATCCATATACTTCTGTAAGTACTTAGAGAGTAATTTATCACCAACATTCTTGAATCTTCCCTCGACACAATTCATGCATCTTCCCCAAGACTTCCAATGTCTTTCTTCTCTCCCAGAGGCTTCCATGGCTACTCAGTTTCCATCTGCTTTCCCGAGGAATTCCCTTGCTTCTAACTTTTATTCTCTTTCATGTACTATTCATCTACATCTCCTACAAAACCCCTTGAACCATGTCTAGGTCAATGCTTTTAAGTTTTTAATTTACAAAATATTAATTTCTTTCATTTGCCCTGAAGTGTTTAGATGTCATGCGCTATGCTCTTCGGGGTATTTATTTTTTCAGTGTGATCCACTAATGGCACAATGTTAGATGTCACTAAAGTATAAAGCAAGACATGATGTGAGTAAGATAGTCTTCCTGACATCTAACCTGTGGTCTCCTGGAAATGTGTTACCAAGCTAGATCTAAAATGATATGTTAAAAATCATTATTGTTCACATACTGTTAATTTTCTTTTCCCTTAAGGGTATAGTACTGTACCCTATAGTGCTATAGTTTTTTCCCACAACTGGCCAAGGTGCAGAGAATATGAAACTGTACAAATCTAAGTCCTAACAGGAACTGGTATGCTGCACCTCTGCCTCACAAGGTTCAGGTTTCATTGCAGAAGAGGAGACACTAAGAGCATAAGAGCAGAGATGGTAGATGAACACAAGGAAAAAAAGTATATTCTGGAGACATCAGGGTAACTACATATATAAAATAACAGAAATTAGGATAGTGTGTACAAGATCTGTGTAAAGCTAAGGAAGACAAAGTCCCAGTACAAAGATAGTGTTGGAATGGGACTCTCACCCAATAGCTGAGGAGCTCTTGGGAATTCATAGCTCCTGGGGGAGAGGGAGTCAGTTTACTTTTAGAGTGTAACCATTAGTACTGAGTCAGCTGGACTCCATTGGAAGTCCATATATCCAAGAATACATGGGCAGCACAAATTAGACTTGATATGTTTAGAAAAGGGGGGGCAGGGACAGAGACAGAAACAGACAGAGAGACAGAAACAGAAAGAGAGAGAGGAGAGAGAGAGACAGAGACAGAGAGACAGAGACACACACAGAGAGACACAGAGAGAGAAAGAGAGAAACTTGTGTGGGTAGGGAAGGTAGTATTGATATGGGAAGAATTATGGAAGACAGTGGCTATGATCAAAACACAGTATAAAATTCTCAAAACCTAATAAAAATTATAAAAACTATACAATACTTACTGTTGTCTTCTGGAAGCCAAATGACTGTCAATCATTATTGATGCTGAAACTGAAAATCCCCAGGAAGTAACACATAAAAATACAATTTGGCTATAAATAAATACATTCAATATAGTTTAGTTCAGAAAAATATACAAAATACAATTTAAAAAGTATTTTTATAACCACACAGATTTTAAAAGTGAATAATTTTTAGTTTATGTTTATTGAAAACAGATATTTTTTCATACAATATATTCTTGCAACTATTTCCCCTTCCCCAACTATTTCCACTTTCTCCCCTCCTATCTGTATCCATACCTTTCTGTTTATCAGTAGAAAATAAGCAGACCTCCAAGGAATAGTAATAAAATATAATAAGATGAAATAATATCAGAATAGAACAAAACAAAAAGAGTAAGAAACAGATCAGATGCAAAGACACACATTAAAACATAAGAATATCATAAAAACATAAAACTGGAAAGTATAATATATATGCGGTTTTAAAAAATGACCTGGCACATATTATGAGACAAAAAACAATGCCATTGAATTTGTTTTGTAGTAGCCATGTATGGCTAAACAGAAGGACTATCCATAAGAATAGTTTGTTTGCCCAGAAAGACTCTCTTAGAGACAACTAATTTTTCACTTGTAATTGGTAATCAATTGTAGATTGTCCCTAGGTTAGTGTACTGGCTGGTTTTGTGTGTCAACTTGACACAGGCTGGAGTTATCACAGAGAAGGGTGCTTCAGCTGGGGAAGTGCCTCCATGAGACCCAGCTGTGGGGCATTTTCTCAATTAGTGATCAAGGGGGTAGGGCCCCTTGTAGGTGGTTCCATCCCTGGGCTGGAAGTCGTGGGTTCTATCAGAGAGCAGGCTGAGCAAGCCAGGGGAAGCAAGCCAGTAAGGAACATCCCTCCATGGCCTCTGCATCAGCTTCTGCTTCCTGACCTGCCTGAGTTCCAGTCCTGACTTCCTTTGGTGATCAACAGCAATGTGGAAGTAAGCTAAATAAACCCTTTCCTCCACAACTTGCTTCTTGGTCATGATGTTTGTGCAGGAGGAGAAACCCCGACTAAGACAGTTAGGAATGGGAACATGTGTTCACTTTTCTCGGTATTGGGACTCACCTGGCTCGGACCTGTGCAGGCTCTGTGTAGATACCTCAATCTCTGTGAGTTCATATGTGCATCAATCCTGTTTATATAGAGGACCTTGTTTCTTTAGCATCATCAATCACCTATTGCTCTTTCACTTTTCCCCTGTACCTTGAGGGGAGGGATTTGATAAAGATATCCCTTTTAAGATTCAGTGCTCCAAGGTCTCTTTCTCTCTGCACATTGTTTGGTTGTAGTTCTCTATATTTGTTCCCATCTGATGCAGGAAAACACTTCTCTGGTGATGGATGAGCAAGGTTCAGATCTGAGTATAGCAGAATGTCATTTTTATCAAATAAATTTCACCTTGTTTTACCCTCTTTTAGTTTATATTGAATTTGAGAATGTTTAGTTGTTTGTCAGCAAAGGAAATTAATTCTATTAAAATAAACATTTAAAACTTATAACTTAGAAGAAGAGGAAAGTTGTTTGATTAAGCAAGCATGACTGCCATAAAGAACTTTTCTCACATTTCAAATCAATACAAACCATTGGATATCCATCTCTATTTCACAATATAGACAGCCTACTTAAAAGAGGCTATTACCCTTTTGCCCCTCAGCACCTAAACTGGCTAGATGATACTTTATGACTTAAAGTGTGCATGTGCATTGAAAAACACAAATTTTCTTCAGTGTATTTGTAACATTTATGGCTAAAGGTAACTTTTAATAAATAGTGAAATACTACATATTCATCTAATAGGATGTTTTGACTAGTACAGACTGTAAACTAAAAGAATTGATATGATATGTGGATAGCTTGGTTTCTGTAAGACATTCTTTCTGTCCTTTGCATCCCTTGTGATGTTGTAGTTGCTGTAGTAATTCAGTTTGTGTTCAGCAAGGAAATACTTAAATGTAGAATGTTGCACTTATTCTCAAATTCTCAGTGAGAATGACACCTAACAAAAGTGATAAGCTTAATTTCTCAGGGGATAAATGATATTCCTTAATTTAAAACCTACTATCAAGAAATTCTACCCAAAATATATTCCTTTTTAAAAATTTATTTATTTATTTATTTATTTATTTATTTACATTCCAAATGCTGCTCCCCCTCCTGGTCCCTTCCTCACAGAGTCCCATCTCTTAGGGAAATGGATGGATCTGGAGAGTATCATCCTGAGTGAGGTAACCCAATCACAAAAGATCACACATGGTATGCATTCTTTGATAAGTGGTTATTAGCCCAGAAGTTTGGAATACAGGAAGAACGACCCACAAACCACAAGAAACTTTAGAAGAAGGAAGACTAAAAGGTGGACATTTCATTCCTTCTTAAAAAGGGGAATCAAACACCCACAGAAGGAGTGGCAGAGATTAACTATGGAGCAGAGATGGAAGGAAGGACAAGCATATAGCTATCTCCTGAGAGGCTCTGACAATACCTGACTAATACAGATGTAGAGGCTCACAGCCATTCATTGAACTGAGTACACGGTCCCCAATGAAGGAGTTAGAGAAAGGTTCTATGGAGCTGAAGGGTTTGCAGCCCCTTAGGACGAACAACAATTACTAACTAGTACCCTCAGAGCTCCCAGGGACCCAACCACCAACCAAGGACTATACAGGGTGGGACTGAATGTTCTGGCAGCATGTGTATAGTAGAGGATTGCAAATTCGATCATCAATAGGAGGAAAGGACCTCGGCCTTGTGAAGGTTTTGTGCCCCAGTGTAGGGGAATGCCAGGGCCAATAAATAGGAGAGGGTAGGGTGGCAGGCATAGGGAGGGGGGAGGCAAAAGGGGTTTATTCTTGTTTTTGTTTGTTTTTTTTTGTTTGTTTTTTGGAGGGGAAGATGGGAAAGGGAAAATGTACATGTAAATAAAGAAAATACCTAATTAAAAAAAAATGGGGTACAGAGCTAAACAGAAAAAAAAATATTTATTTATTTATTTATTTATTTACATTCCAAATGCTGCTCCCCCTCCTGGTCCCTTCCTCACAGACTCCCATCTCCCTACCAATTCCCTTCATCTTCTGAGAGAGTAGGGCCCCACTGGTATCCACTGACCCTTGCACATCAAGTCTCTGCAAGATTAGGTGCATCTTCTCCAACTGAGGATAGGCAAGGCATCCATGAAGATGGAGCTGCCTGTCTGATACATATGTGCTGGGGGCCTCAAACACAGGTTTCTTGAATCTGTTGGCCTTCCTGTGGAGTTCTCATCCTCATCAGAGTCTTTAATATTTCTCCTCAAGTCTTCTATAAGTGTTCCTGAACTCCATCTAATGTTTGGCTGTGGGTATCTGTATCTATTTCAGCCTGCTGCTGGGTAAAGCCTACCAGAAGACAGTTATACTAGGATTCTATCTGGAAGCATGACAAAGTGTCATTAATAATGTCAGGGACCAGTGCTTACAAATGAGATGGGTTTTGAATTTGGATGGTTATTGATTGGCCTTTCCTTTGGTCCCTGCTCCATTCCTACATTACTTTTAGGCAGTACAAATTTTGGAACAAAGGTTTTGTGGGTGGACTGGTGTCCTTATTCCTCCATTTGGGATCCTGTCTGGCTACAAGATGTGGCCTCTACAGGTTCCATGTGACCATCTTGTCTAAGGTCACTCTCATTTTGACTCCTGGGAGGCTTTCCTATCCCAGGTCTTTGGAACTTCCTAGAGATTCTCCCTTCCCTCCACTCCCATATCCAGAATAATTTCTTTTCTCCTTCTGATTCACTTTACATCCCACTCACTGCCCCTCTCCTGGTCACCCCCTCCCACAATCCTTTCCCTCATCCCCATATCCTTCTCCTCTGATAGGGTAAAGCCACCCCCTCATATCCCCCACACCCTTGGACACATCAAGTCTCTGCTGGTCTCGGCACATCCTCTTTCACTGAGGCCAGACAAAGCAGCCCAGCAAGAAGAACATATCCTACAGACAGGCAAGAGACTTTGGGATAGGATCCACTTCAGTTGTTCTGGACCCACATGAAGACCAAGCTGCTTCTGCTACATATGTACAGGGAGACCTAGGTCCAGTCAGCATATGTTCTTTGGTTCAGACTCTGAGAGCCCCAAGGGGGTCCAGGTTGATTGACTCTATTGATCTTCCTTTGGAGTTCTTATCCCCTTTGGGGCCCTGTAATTCTTCCTCCTTTTCTTCCATAAGAGTCCTCTAGTGGCCAGGCAGTGGTGGCCACTTAGGAGGCAGAGACAGGAGGATTTCTGAGTTAGAGGCCACCCTGGTTTACAGAGTGAGTGCCAGGACAGCCAAGGCTATACAGAGAAACCATGTCTCAAAAACAAAACAAAACAAACAAAAAAAAGAGTCCTCAAGCTTCATTCACTGTTTGGCTGTAGGTGTCTACATCTGAGTCAGCTGTTGGCTGGATCCTCTCAGAAGACAACATGTTCCTGTCAGCAAACATAAGAGTAGCATTAATAGTGCCAGAGATTGGTGCTCGCCTGTGGGATGTGTCTCAAGTTGGGCCAGTTATTGGTTGACCATTCCCTCAGTCTCTGCTCCTTTCTCCATGCCAAGATTTCTTGTTAATAGGATAATATTTGGGCTGAAAATTTTGTGGGTATGTCTCTATTGTTCCACTGGGGTTCCTGAGGAGCTATAGAAGGTGGCCTCTTCAGGTTCCATATCATCAATGTAATGAGTCACAGCTAAGGTCATCTCCATTGATTCTTGGCTGACTCCCTTATCCCAGCTCTCTCTCTTGTCCTGGAGATACCTACCTCCTCATTCCCATCAGTTGCAGATTTCCATTCATTTTCGTGGCCATCTGGAATATTTTCAACACACAATTTCATCATAAATCTCATCATCTTATTAGTAAAATTGACTGAGCTGAAAGAATTTTTAAGTTCTCAGAATTTTGTCCTTTGTATGTAGTACAATGTGTAAAAGAGGGAAAGAGCGTAATTACTTTAAAAGACAGTGAATGGTTAAGTAAAAATTGTGCACACATTTAAATTTTTTATAGCAATGAATGGGCTAGTTTCTACTCTCCATAACAAGTCTTGCAAAACACTCTCAAGGCTACACAGGGTGAACAAATGCCTCAACACATCCCACTTACCAATATAGTTCTAAAACCAACTTTATAAATGTCATGAGCCTTAGTGCTATTGTGGGATAAATGGAAATAATTCCTTGAGAGCATTTGGCCAGGATTGTGGACATATTTGTTTCTCCAAGAGAAAAAAAAAAAGAGCAGCAAACCATTTCTTGCAAAATGTCATTCTCTCACAAGACTTTATGAAAGAAACATCTGTAATGAAGCTCTCTAAGGCTCTTCTCAAAGCCACAGCTGACAGCAAAAGGGCATTGCTGTGAGTGCAAGCCAATCCCATCACATCAGCCTCAGAGCAAGGCACCTAATTTGCTGTGTACCACATGCATTTTCCTCACATGTGCTGAGATGCTGTGACATTGATGTAGCTTTTGTCCAAACCTCAGCTGAATAAACACTTTGGCCATTCATTGGGCAAACTGGCATCCTCTTAAAAGGTCTTCTGTCCCAAGAAAATTAACTTAATGTCAAGGAAGCATTTTTCTTAGCTTGAGTTTGAATTTTGCACACAGAGACTGGAATCTCTAGGCACTAGGAACTCTCCAGTCATCTACCACAGGGAACATTCTGCAATTTTAAAACAAGTTTTCTTGGTGTAATACAATTTTCATTAGACTTCATGAGATCCTGTGGGGTCCAACTAATGAAAATTAACACTAATGTGCAAGATCGCTAATCAAATTATTCAACCGTAGAGTTCTTTTCCAGAGAATCATAATACAACTATAATGTAAGTCAGACACCTATACCTCTGATTTTTAAGTAAACATTTAATTAGTCTATAAAATATATAACCATATCCCATATATCCTAAATGGTTAGTGTTACAAATTTTGCAAAATGAATAAATATTCTTTTGGGGCTGGTGAGGTGGCTCAGAGGTTAAGAGCACTAGCTGCTCTCCCAGAGGTCCTGAGTTCAATTCCTAGCAACTACATGGTGGCTCACAACCATCTGCAATGGGATCTGGTGCCCTCTTCTGGTGTGTCTGAAGACAGCTACAGTGTACTCATAGACATAAATAAATATTTAAATAAATAAATAAATATTCTTTTGATCAAATATTTGAAGGTTGTTAGCACAATAGAAATCTTGGCTAGACCTCTATGAATATATATGTTTTATATATATGTATATATATGATATATGTGTGTATAGCATATGTTTGTGTGTGTTTGTATGTGTATGTGTATGTATGTATATCAGCTGATGAATAGCTAAAGAAATACATATACATATATATGTATATATTTACATATATATGTATCAACCAGCTGAATTCATTAGGAAGCTCACCCCTAGGGAAGACTCATTCTCACTCTCAGCAGTCATTAATTGCCTGTAGCACTTCCTGTCTAGGTAGAACCCCATTGCAGAACTTCTCCTTTCACATTAATGTATCTATCGTTGTTGTACTTGTCTGTATCTTTTTTAGGCAGTACTATTATTGTGGTATCATGGGTGAAGCTCCTTTGCCATTTCTAGGAGACACAATCCTCCAGCAGATGATTGACTGCTCTGACTTTTACAATTTTCCCACACCCCCTGTTCCATGATATTCTTGAAGCCTTAGGCATAGGGATTGCATTATAGATTTATCAATAAGGATTTGGCACCTCATGGTCAGTTATTATTGGCATTTTAAACAATTGTGATCTCTGTCTACTGCAAATTGAAGCTTCTTTGATAAAGGGTGGAAGCTATACTTTCTTGTGGGTATACATATTTGGTAAATTTGCTAAAAGGGGTAACAAAAAAAAGCCAATCTGTAGAGAGAATACCTTATATGTTGTATGGATGCATCACCAGTCAATATAAAAAATAAAAATAAAAACCTATAGCCTCTATAGAAAAGGATAGAATAGAAGGTGGAATATCTGGGAGGCAGAAAGAATTCTGGGATAGAATGAGGCATGGGAGATTCACCAGGAAGATGTGACCAGACAGATGCATGGTATCTGAGCGCAGGTCACCAGCCACATGGCAGAATGTAGATTAGAACAAATGGGTTAATTTAAGTTATGATCTAGTCAGAGAAGAGCCTAGCTATATGGCTAAGGTATTTGTAAATATATTTCAAGTGTGAGACTTATTTCTGGGAGCATGGAACATCAAGGAGGAAGAAAGATTTAACTTTTACACCAATCAGATTTATTTAAATTGAATGTGGTACCCATAAGGTTGCCCCTTAAAGGTTTCCAAATCTTTGGTTGATCTCCAAAACCCACAAAGATGTTATGTTATACAGCTAGTAACTTTGAAGAAGAGACATTGAGAAGGAAGATTGTGTCACACTATTTTAGATCAAATAGAGTTACCTAATCCTTAAGAGCAGAATCCCTTTCTCTGCTAAGATCAGATATGGATGTGCTAAGGGAAGCACTGCAGATTGATGGGCTTTTGGAGGTTCTGAGCATTTAATTTGGGTCTTGTTTACAATTTTATGACATTAATCCTTGATAATCATGGAAGAAAGCATTCAGGCATGGTGCTAGAACATAGCTGAGAACTTTATATCCTGATCTAAAGGCAGAGTCATAAAAAAAAATGGGCCTTGCAAGGACCTTTTGTAAAATTCACTTTATATCCCAATTTTAGCTCCCCCTTGTAGAATTAAATAATTAATAGATAAATCCCTAACACAGGTTTGCTACCTGCTTCAGTGGTTTTTGTTCCTGAATGGTGTGTGTTCAAGACACACACTGAGCCTTTATATTTTGATATCCCTTAAATATCACAATAGCTGGGTCACTGCCTAACTTCCACACAGTTAATCCACCTCCTGCCAATGATCCCAAATTATTATTTATTAAACTTTATATTCTATTTTGGCGGCACTATACCAAGTTGGGCACCTCTTCTCCTCCACACTCTCTGAACATGTCAGATCTCCCTCCTCTTCTCCCTCTTTCCCTTGTCCAAAGCCCAGGGAATTCCAAAAACCCACCTCTGTCTGTCCTTCCCAGCTATTAGATGTTGGCATTTTTATTTATCAGAATCAACTGGGGGCTGGTTTCCAGAAGCTACTTGCAGACACTGTGTAAGAAGTTTTGGGGACCCAAATAGCATTAGGCCAAACCCACTATATTCCCTCTCCACTCAGTACCTCCTAATGCTGAACCTCCTCCCATTCCTCCCTTTCCTTTTCCTTTGCAAAGGAGGAGCCTCCCTTTAGGTATCCCCACCACCCTACTGTGTACATCACCTCAAGACCCAAGTATACCATTCTTGGGCATATACCCAAAAGATGTTCCATCATCCCACGAGGATACTTACTCAACTATATTTGGCTTTGTTCATAATAGCCAGAAACTGGAAATAACGTGGATGTCCCTCAAGTGAAGAATAGATAAAGAAAATGTGGTTCATTTACACAATGGAATACTACTCAGCCATTAAAAACAAAGACATCATGAATTTTGAAGGCAAATTGATGGAACTAGGAAATATCCTCCTGAGTGATGTAACTCATACCCAAAAGGACATGCTTATAAGTGGATATTAACCATAAAGTACAGCACAACCCCATATAATCAACAGACCCAAAGAAGCAAGGGCTTTTGAAGCCTCAAAGTCTACCCCAAGGTGTGATACATCTCCTCCAACTAATTGTGATCCAATCATTCAAACTTAAGAGACTCATGGGAGCCGTTTTCATTCAAGCCACCACAATGTGTATATATTCATATTTGGGAAATGAAATGCCAGTCATCCTATTCATTATCACATTATCATTATATGTGAAATGACCATTTTATAAGTTTTTTTCTTTCCTAAATTAAGTTTGCAACAGATGTCCAACACAGGTGAGTGTGTGTGTATGTGTGTGTGTGTGTGTGTGTGTGTGTGTGTGTGTGTTTAGTATTGAAAGACCCCCAGAGCTGGGGAGACCCTCACTCAAGCCTTGGGATGACATGATCACCCAATAACTCACGAGAGACCAAACTTGCTGCAAAACACATGAGGTTTATTGAGGAAAAGCCAGTACAGGGGTCGAATTCATAACCTTGCAGGCCAGAGGAGTTCGACCACAAGCACCAGGAGTAAGGGGTATTTAAAGGGAAAAACCACAAACTAGGGGGGTGAGGGGGTTACCAAGGAAATATAACAAGAGAACAGTGGAAAATTCTAAAGAGACCCAGCCCCTAGTTGAGTCAGGGTCATAAGGAAAACATCCTACACGCTCATTATGCTCAAGAATGTGGTCTGGTCAATGTTATTCACTTTATGGCTGACCATTCCCTAGAATCATCCAGATGGCCCATATCCTGACTTTTTGTTCTTGGACCTAGCTGTGTGTGTGTGGGGGGGGGGGGCGAGGGGGCTTTGTGGCCAACAGGTTTCTGAAACTGGCTAGTCTACATTCTTGGTTCATTACAGAGGTTTTCCATGCCCTTCCAGATAAAGGTTACACAGTATACATTCCCACATTTCTACTAAATGCTCCTTTTTTTTCTTAATTCTAAAATTCTCCAGCCCTACAGTATCGTATCAACTCTCTACTTTATAAACTGTGTAAAGTAGAGTTGAGTTTTCCATCTTCTTTTCATGCAGAGATAAATGCTCCTGGACCAAACAAAAGAAGTAATTGAGTACTCCAAACAAGTAATTACATGTATATGCAGACAAATGGCATTTTCCTTTAATAGTAGATAAAATCCTAGTTTCTATTATTGGTTTTGAATATTTTATAGCTAAATATAAATTCATCTTAATAATTCTCAAAATATGAACCCCCATGGGTCCTTCAGGGCCTTGCACAGAAAGGTTCAATGAGATTCCTCTTTCCACGTGTAGATCAATGTGAGGTCAGATACCCTTCTTAATGCTCAGTGTAATGTATTCCAAAAGACTGGAGACAGACACATGTGTGTGAGCTTAGCTCTTCAGTTTTGAAATGAATAAATTGCAATGTTACTTTCTCCTTAAAGTTCTTAATTTTGAATATTAACCTTGTTTTTTCAGTCTGAACCTGTACCCTGAACAGATCTTGGGTGCTGGCTCCACACCCATTCCCACAACACTTAGAGGAAGCTTGACTCCCAGATTCTGTAACATCCCCAGGATCACAGGTGAGGAGACCACAACATATCCCCCAACATCTGGAGTAACTAGGTCCCAGGATTCAGAGACACAAGAACTCCCACCCAGCCAGTGGCATGGGTTCCTTCCACTGTGAACTTCCAGTTCGCCCTAATCAAACCTGGGATGCTGGCTCTGCATCCACTCATTTCTACAACACCCAGAGAGAATCCAACTCCCAGGTGTTTTGAAACACCTAGGGTCGTGGGAAAAGCCACACCATCTCCCCCAACACACTGAGTAACTGGGAACACCTCACTCCCTCACTCCCTCAAACTCCTACCCACCCCCACTCCCCCATCTCCAGGATCCAGGGATGGAGGAATTCCAGCCTGGCCAGTGGCATGGGTTCCTTTCCAGTTTGAACCTGAACCTGGAGCAGACATGGAGTGGTGGCTCTACACCCACTCTTAAGACAACCAGAGAAAGCCTGATTCCTAGGTGCTCTGAAATGCCCAGGATCACAGGATCACAGAGGAAGCTCTACTCCCAGGAGATTGAGCATACCCAGGAGCACTGGAGCTCTGACACACTCAAGATCACAGTTGAGGCAAAAATATTTTCCCCAATTTTCAGCCTAATTGAGACCCCCACAAAAACTAGAAAACACAAACTCTCACCCAACCAGAGGCACAAGTTCCTTCCAGCTTGCACCTGTACCCTAAGCAAACCCAGGGCTATGACTCCCCACCCACCCCTGCAACATCCAAAGAAAGCTTGAGTCCCAGGACCTCTGACACAACCAGGATCTCAGGATCAGTGTAGCCACCAGCAGCTGTGCAAATCGGGTTCGTGAAAGAGAGGCAGGGGCCTGGGGAAAATAGGGGAATCTGGCTGCAAGAGAAATAACCAGACCAAGTCAAAAGGTTCCAATCAAGGTCCAATGTGTATTTCAAAGTCTGAGAATATATAGGCAGGGAACCCATCCCCCAGTAAGCCAGGATCTTGTGGCCTAATTAGCATCTCGTTTTTTCTGTCAAGAAGGCAGGTAAAACAGTTCAGCAGGGAGTGGCTCCTAGCAGGAACTTTGGTAGAGGTCCGAAAAGCTGCAGTACAAAAGGGCTTTCTTTATCTCAGGAAACTCCACCCTAAGTGGGCTAGCTGCTAGTGGCAAAAACAAGGACTGCTCCAGCAGGCTTGAGGCTGGGGGAGGTCACATCAAAGGATCCCAGAATCGTAGACTAACAGAGACAGCTAGACTCTGAGGACTTCTGAAACAACTAGGAACACAGGAGAGACAGGCTTCAGTCAGAGATAGCAAGGGCAAGTAGCACTAGAGATAACCAGATGGCTAGAGGCAAGCACAAGAACATAAGCAACAGAAACCAAGGCTACAGAACTACAGTAAGTCCTGGATACCGCAACACACCAGAAAAGCAAGATTCAGATTTAAAATAACTTATGATGATGATAGATGACTTTAAGAAGGACATACATAACTCTCTTAAAGAAATACAGGAGAACACAGGTAAACAGCTAGAAGCCCCTAAAGAGGAAACACAAAAATCCCTTAAAGAATTACAGCAGTAGTGGTGCAAGCCTTTAATCCCAGCACTTGGGAGGCAGAGGCAGGCAGATTTCTGAGTTGGAGGCCAGTCTGGTCTACAGAGGGAGTTCCAGTACAGCCAGGGCTATAAAGAGAAACCTTGTCTGGAAAAAAGGACCTAGCATTTTGCTGCATATACACTTGAGTGTCAAAGACAGACACTACCTCAGAGGAAAAGGCTAGAAAAAAATTTTCCAAAAAAGCAGCCCCAAGAAACAAGATGGAGTAGCCATTCTAATATCGAACAAAATCAACTTCCAACAAAAAGTTATCAAAAAGTTAAGGAAAGACACTTCATATTTGTCAAAGGAAAAATCTGCCAAGATGAACTCTTAATTCTGAACATCTATGTTCTAAATACAAGGGCACACATATTCATAAAAGAAACTTTGCTAAAGCTGAAAGCATACATTGCATCTCACACAATAATAGTGAGAGACTTCAACACCCCACTCTCAGCAAAAGTCAGATCATGGAAACAAACTAAACAGAGATATAATGAAACTAACAGAAGTTATGAACCAAATGGATTTAATAGATACATAGAGAACATATTATCCTAAAACAAAAGAATATACCTTCTTCCCAGCACGTCATGGTACCTTCTCCAAAATTGACCATATAATCAGTCATAAAACAGACCTCAAAAATACAAGAAGATTGAAGTAATACCATGTACCCTATCAGATCACCATGGACTAAGGCTAGTCTTCAATAACAACAAAAACAACAGAAAACCCACATACACATGGAAGCTGAACAACTCTCTACTCAATGATAACTTGGTCAAGGAAGAAATAAAGAAATTAAAGACTTTTTAGTAGCTAATGAAAATGAAGGCACAACATACCAAAACTTATAGGACACAATGAAAGTAGTGCTAAGAGGAAAACTCATAGCACTAAGTACCTCCAAAAGAAACTGGAGAGAGCATACACTAGCAGCTTAACAAAACACCTGAAACAAAAAGAAGCAAATACAACCAAGAGGAGCAGGTGGTAGGAAATAATTAAATTCAGGGCTGAAATCAATCAAATGGAAACAAAAATAACTATAAAAAGAATTAAAAAAAGAGCCTGTTCTTTGAGAAAAATCAATGAGATAGATAAACCCTTAGCCAGACTAGCCAGAGGGCACAGAGACAGTATCCAAATTAACAAAATCAGAAATGAAAAGGGAGATATAAGAACAGAAACCAAAAACATTCAAAAAATTATCAGATCCTACTACAAGAGCCTATATTCAACAAAACTGGAAAGTCTGGATGAAATGAACATTTTTCTAGACAGATACCAGGTACCAAAGTTAAATCAGGATCAGATAAACCTAATCAGAGAAACAGGATCAGATAAACAGTCCCACAACCCCTAAAGAAATAGAAGCCATTAAAAATCTCCCAACTAAAAAAAAAAAATCCCAGGACCAGATGGGTTTAGTGCAGAATTCTATCAGACCTTCAAAGAAGACCTAACACCAATATTCTCCAATCTATTCCACAGAATAGAAACAGAAAGAATACTACCCAATTCATTCTATGAAGCCACAATTTATGTTTATACCTAAGCCACACAAAGACCCACAAAAACAAGAACTTCAGACCAATTTCACTTACGAATGTTAATGCGAAAATACTCAATAAAATTCTTACAAACTGAATTCAAGAACACATCAAAACAATCATCCATCATGATCAAATAGGTTTCATCCCAGGGATGCAGGGATTGTTCAATATATGGAAACAATATCAACCAACCAGACCCTCCAGAGCTCCCAGGGACTAAACCACCAACCAAAGAGCACACATGGAGGGTCCCATGGCTCCAGTTGCATATGTAGCAGAGGATGGCCTTGTCGGGCATCAGTGGGAGGGAAGGCCCTTGATCCTGTGAAGGTTCTAAGCCCCAATGTAGGGGAATGCCATGGCAGGGAGGCAGGAGTCAGGGGAGCACCTTCATAGAAGCAGGGGGAGGGGGGATAGGTTAGGGGGATACCGGAGGGGAAACTGGGAATGTGAATAATATCCAATAAAAGAAAAGAAAAAATAGAAAATAAAAGAATATTAACCTTCATATATAGTATCTTGATAGTGGTTTCTGGGTGAATTAATACATAAACATACTTCATACTCTACATTTAAATACAGATATGTAAGAGCAACATAAGCAAAACATTTAGGGGAGGCTGTATTTCTTTTATATATTGCATAGTAAGTATTGCTTTCCTTCCTTCCACTTCACACAGTCTCTCCTTCCTACCTCCCCTAAACCCAGACCCACCCCTTCCCTCCCCTACCTCCCCTCTAGCCCAGACCCACCCTCTACCCCATCCCCTACCTTCCCTAAGAAAAGATTGGAGTTCTCAGAGATAACAACCAAACACTACATAGCAAGCATAGTAAGACTAGGCACATAGCATCACACCAAGGCTGGGTGAGGCAAACCAGAAGCAGAAGAAGGGTCCCACAAGTAGGCAAAAGAGTCAGGGACAGCCTGCCGCTCCCACTTAGGATTTTCACAAGAACCACAAGCTACTCAATAATAACTTATAATCAGAGGACCTAGGTCAGACCCCTACCGGCTCTCTGATCTTTGAGAACTCCCATGGGACCATGTCAGTTGATTCTGGGAGCTGGGTTCTTGTTTTCTTGTAGTGTCCCTGACCCTTCTGATTCCTCTGATCCTTCTTCCTCCTCCTCTACAGGACTCCCTGAGCTCCACCTAATGTTTGGCTATGGTACTCAGCATCTGCTCTCATCAATTAGTTGCTGGATGAAGTCTCTCTGGCCTCTGATAACAATCATGCTAGCGTCTAGACCCAGAACACTGCAGGTAAGACAAAGTGTAGGTTGGAAGTTTTGTGGCTGGGTTGTTGTCCCAATCTCTCCACTTGAGGCCTTGCTTGGTTACAGAGATGGACAGTTCAGGTTCCTGTCTGCTATTACTAGGAATCTTTGATAGGGTTGCTTTTATTGATTCCATGGAGTTTCCATGGCACTGTGTATTCATTTTGCCCCCAAATGCCTCTGAATTCCTCTATTTTCCCCCAGAATTTTCTTGACCCCCATACAACTGATCCTTCTTGTTCCAAACCCCATGTGCTCCCAGTCCTCCCATGAAATTTATTCTATTTCCCTTTCCCAGGGAGAAACCATGATTGACAAGGTGGAGAGGATCTAGAAGGAACTGGGTAAGGAAAAGGAATATGATCAAAATAGAGTACGAAAAAAATCTTTAAATAAAAAATTATCAAAAAGAATGTAAAACAGTCTTGCTTCCTAAGAAGTTAAATTATGCTTAGTTCAAATATCCTCCAACAGTGCTAATAAAGGAAAGAAAAAAAATAAAAGGAACGAGGAAGTAAGATTTGTTCTCTATATGTTAAGATGTGAAAGAAGGTAAAATGATATAAGAATAGGAAGAAAATAGTGGACGGCTGGTGATATAGCTTAAGTGAGTCCCTAACATGTATAAGGTCCTAGGTTCAACCTTTACTATTCTTATTTTTTTTTTTGAGAAAAGAGTAAGTAGAGACAAGAAAGTAGTAGATTTCAGGGATATACAAATACATATATGATATATATGTGTGTGTGTGTGTGTGTGTGTGTGTGTGTGTGTGTGTATTCTTGTTTAATTTCTGCATTGATACATGTTGTAACATAGATATTAGAAATAAGTGAGCATTGGTAAACTAAGAGAGATTGAAAATGTTTTACTGATAGAGCCTGGAGGATTTGGGAGGAATTGAGGGAGGAGAGAAGAGAAAATTATAATCAAAATATACTGTCTGAAAAACAACTTATTTAGTTAAAAACAACTTATTCAGTAAAAACATAATTTATGGATTTAGTTGAAGAAACTAAGCTTTCATGTTCATAAATAAAATCATTGACAGATCTTTTTTAGTGTGAGAAATCTCATATAACACACATTCAGAGAGAGGGGAAGGAGGGAAAGAAAAAGGGAGGGGGAGAGAGGGAGGGGCTGAAGGAGGAAGAGAGGAGTGTGTGGTTTTCCATTTAACTATTTGAGGGAAGAATCCCATGTCAAAGGGTCATTGCTTTGTGAAGAATGCCTAATCATCACATTTTAGAACATCTAGTTTTCATTGTTTTCCTGACTACGTGTGTATAGTTCGTTCCCAAATCCACTGGCTCATCTTGGAAAAAAATGAATCAGTGTCGCAAAATTCAAATCAAATTGACATCGTTTCTAAATACATAATTCTGCACTGGAAATCAAAGTTATTCTAACCTCTTTGAAAGTATTTTTATTAGTTCTCTGAAACTTTCATAGAATGTGTTTTGATTTGAAAATTTCATAGAACAGACTTCATACTCACCCCTAACTCCTCCCCTTTCTCCTTCCAGATACACCCCCCAATTCCTGTCACCCTTCAATTTCTTGTCCCTTAAAAAGTTAATAACTCATCAACTCCAAATTGTCTTGTCCATATACTTCTGGATGTATGCATAGTTAACTCACCAGAGTCACAACATTAAAGATAACTAACTCTTCCTATTTCAAAATCCATCAACTGTCTCTAGCTCCTCAGCTAGGGAGGAGGGAGGACTCATAGACCTGTTTCTTACTCAATGCTGAAATTTAACTGTCTTGATCTTATGCAGGTCTTGTTGAAGCAGCTACAGCTGCTGTGAGTTTCTGAGTTTGATATGATAGAAGACATATCCAAAAGACACTGTTTAACTTGGTCTTTTCAAACCTCTGGCTTTTGTAATCATTACACCTCCTCTTCCAAGATGGTACTAGGGCCTTGGAGAGGAATGTGATATAAATATCCCATTTGTGGTTGAGTATTGCACACTCCCTTTATCTCTGTATTTTGACCATGTATGACTTTCTGCATTTAGTGACTTCCACTGCAAAAACAAAACAATAGCAGAAACCTCCTCTGATTAGATCTGAGGGCTTCACTAACCTATTGATAGGGGTTAATAATATTTTAATTTATTCTTTGTGTTTATGTTCTAGTGCTGGACTTATGTTGCTTTTTTGTCTTCCAGTGCAGGCTTTTTTATCCCAACCATAATAACCCATAGCTATAGACAATTGATGGCTTTTAGGAAGAGTCAGTGCTCTTTAATGGTGTCACCCTGATAATTCGACTATAAACCCAGAAGTATATGGACAACACAGATTGGAGTTTGTAGATTGCTAATGTTAAAGATAAAGATAATTTTAAAAAGCAGATAGGAGAATTTGAAGTGGAAATGCCTGGTTTCTCTAACAGCTTAGTTATGTCATGTGATGTTTTTCTGGAAAATGTCTTATAAGAGAGCATTTTGCTGAAACACATTTTGAAAGGGTGCTTGATGTTTAGAAGGAGTATAAATATAACCCCCACATACAGTGAGAGGAAGTTCTAGCATTGGTTCACCTTGCAACACTTTGATGGTCTTCATTGTTCTTTACTTGTCATGATTTTGTAGAGAGAAACATACCAAAGAAGTTCTAATATTTTGGCTGATTCTTGCCACTTTCTGGGACTCATGCCAATTTTTCAGAGCCTTACAGTTTCTTCTGGATCAAGCTGCTGCTACTGATTTGTGTTTGGTGTTTGCCAATTGAACTGGACTGCTGCTACTGGTTCATGTTTAATGTTTTGGACTGGACTGTTGATATTCTGACAGTGAAGATTGGTATCATCCCAAAGCACTACTTCTAAACAGGTCCACATCCCCCTTGTCCTACTAACTATCTTTCTCTCCTACCTTTGGTCATTGGGCTAGAAGAGAAGTTGAAGTGTGTAAGAACTCTAATTAAAGTATATTTGGAAAAAAACTAAGCCTACAGGAGTTGATGAGTTACTATGTTCACACCTATTTAACTTTTTCCTTTTAAACATTTACAGTCTGTGACCACCCCTCAGAAGATTAAAGACCAGTAAGACAAATAACAATCAGGAGAAGATAATAATGAATATCCCACATGACATGCAAAACGGTGCTGTGTAGAGACTAACAGCTACCCATGCTGTACCTAGGCTTCTTTTCTTCCTAATGCTGTCTGCTTGTTTCATGGGTTTGCAGTGTTCTCCGTCACATATAGCATTAGAAATGGCTTTTCAGCTAATATGCATGTGTGATGATATTGTCGATGAAATGGGAGAAAAGCTGTTAGGGTAAATTCTTAGGAAGGGTTTTGTGCTTCCTCTTAACTTCTAGAACTTGAGCAAGATGTTCAGGATTATACACAATTATTTTAGATGGTGAGGTAATCAAAACTGAAAGCCAAAAATACCAATAAAATAAAATAAAATAAAATAAAATAAAATAAAATAAAATAAAATAAACCTGTTTCAGTTAAGAACATATTGTTCAAAAAAAATAAACACTGACATTGCTTAGCTAGACTATTAGCACAGGGTAGCAAGGAAGTGTGATTCCGTTACAGGACTCTGACCTGATCCTAAATGATATGCTACTATTAAAATTTAGAGAGAAGAAATAAACACTTTTATAGGATATTTTAGTGGCATCTGAGCTAAATCGAAAAGATTAAATAGTATTTTATAATAGGGTAAGTGCTACAGAACTTCATGAAGAAGATTTTAAAGATCAAGTTGTATTTGCAGTATATCAAATTTAATGGAGACTGCACAGCAGCTTCCTGCTGAGTTTGGCACACGTAGCCTCTATTAAAAGGCCTTGAGCCTTCATGCATAAATCTTCCTATCAGAGACATAAGACAAAAACCAGTGTCTTTATTATTGTCTTGCCTACATTTGGTACACTTTAATAACTTTAGTAGTGTCAAATACCCAGTCATTCATAGGCAATCCTACATCACATGCTATTCAAAGATTTTGGTTTTATACATCCTATATCAGTGTAGATGATGAACTTTCCAATGTCTGAGACAATCTGTAAGTCCCTAGAATTCTTTATAGTTTTAGAGATCATACAGGCTTACTCATGAAATTTTCTAGAGAAGATGGATAAAGATCCTTACTTCCAAGCCTGAGGACATAAATTTGAACCCTGGGACCTATGTGGTAAAAAGGCAAAATGTATCCCTGCAAGTTGTACCCTGACTTCAATGTACACACCATAACTTGCATCACACACATACACACAGAGAGAGAGAGAGAAAGAGAGAGAGAGAGAGAGAGAGAGAGAGAGAGAGAGAGAGAGAGAGAGAGAGAGAGAGAGAGAGAGAAATGTAATAAGTTATAAGAAAATAAATAATTTATTGCATTCCTCAAAAATGCTCATATAAAAAGGTCTGGCTTGGTTGCTTACTGGGTATTAGGACAGATTAATGAGTTTTTAGCAAGTGTATGGTATCTATAAGCTTATAGTAAAGTTCATATTCACAATGTTACCTGCTTTTTAAATACCTTAATTTTTATTACTTATGCTACTTTACTGAACACAACATATTTTGCAAATCCAACTACAAAAATATATTAAACATGAAAATAAAGATAAGAAGAATGAGAACAGCTCATGCAGGAGCAAGATGAGGTTTCAGGAGGCTTAGTGACCCCCAAATGGGGCCACATTTTACTGGGTGTGTCTGCTGAGAGCACTCAAAGAAGGGGTGATAATTAAGTGGAGTCAGAAAGTATGAAACTTGCTGGAAGTCAGAAAAAAAGGGAATTACAGACGGAAAGGGAATTACAGACAGACCCAGCAGCATGTATAAAGCATATAGAGCTGGGACAGCATGACCTGTCAAAAGAATACAATTTGGTGTCGGTGAAGGGCATAGGAAGTACAGAGCTCAGAAAATGTGAAACTGGATAATCTTCTAGAGGCAAAAACTAAAAATCTGCCTGGTAGCTAAAGCATTTCTATGCGTTCTGTTTTTGTGGGCAAAGTTAATAAACGGTTTTAAGCAAAAAATTTCCATGTTCATATTTAGGAATTGGAAATAATTCTGAGTGCAATATCATAAGTTATGCAGGAAAAAGGGAATTAAGCTTTAAGACTCAGAGCAGAGCTGAACTTCTAGCTGTAGAGGTCTATAATCCTCTACTTAATTTTTCCCATTTATTAAAGATAAACTCTTTTCTCATAGAAAATAATCTTAATACAGTTTCCCTTCCGTCTACTCCTCCCACTTCCTTCCCACTTCTTATCCAATACAAACTACTCCCTTTTTAACTCTCACTAGAAAAAAAAAAAAAAAAACAAGCTTCTAGGACATAAAAACAAAACAAAGTCAAATACAAGATAAAACAAAACCCATCATACTGAAGTTGGACAAGTCAAACCAACAGAACAATAAAAGAGCCCCAAGAGCAAGCAAAAGAACCAGAGACTCACCTGTTTGCATATTCCTATATATGCAGAGGACCTAGTAGAGGACCATGGAGGCCCTGTGATTACTGCTTCATTCTCTTGAATTAACATGACCTTTGCTCGGGACCTTGTTCTCCTGTTGTCCTCTGTCCCTTCTGTCTCCCTGACTTATTCTACCTTCTATTCTGAGGGTTACTTAAACTCTGAGGGGAAGGACTTAATGGAGACAACATTTAGAGCTGTGTGTTCCACTGTGTCTCTCTCTGAATAATATCTTGCTGTGGATCTGAGTATTTCTTCCCATATGTCATAGGATGAAGCCTTTTTGATGATGGCTTAATAAGGCAGATCTATGAGTCTGGCAGAATATCATCAGGGGTCATCTTATTGTTACTATTTTTTTTGACCAGTAGTATTTGGTTTTACTCTAGGTCTCTGTGCTGTCTAGGCTATGGTTGGTCACCAATTAATGTCAGGTATTTGTACCATCTCATGAAATGGGGTCTAAGTCAAATCAGGCATCAGTTGGTTGTTCCCAAAAAGTGCACCACCATTGCCCTAGCACAATTTACAGGCAGGAAAAATTATAGATCAGAGAGTTTCTAATTGGGTGGGCTGAAGCTAATTTTGTCTGTTCAAAAGTATGCTAAATATACCCATACATAATACATAAATATTATTTTAGTTTTTTCTATTAAAAATAATATATTTTCAATTCCTAGAGAATTTCATATAAAACATCTTGATCATGTTCATTCCTCACTTCACCTTCTAAATTCTCTCAGATCCCTTCTACCTTACTTCATATCTATTTATTTTTCTTCCTCTTCTTCCTCCTCTTCCTGTTATTCTTATTTTTATTCTTTTTCTTATTCTTTGTTTTAAGAAGAGACTATCTCATAGTAGATGTTCTAGCCCTTGAGCTCTTTCAGTCTTTCTGTCCCTTCTTCTCTGATGGTCTCTGAACTATATATGTAAGGTCTATGCTGCAATTATATCAGTTGGGGGTGGGCACCCACAGTCAGTTAATCTCTGCATTTTGACCAGTTGTGGCTTTCTAGAGTGGTCTCTGTTGGCTGCAAAAAGGAGTTTCTTTAATGAGGGTCAAGAGTTAAGTGTTTAGGTATTTAGAGTACAGTTAGAAATTATTCTGGTTTAGCAAAGTGAAAGTACTAGATAATCCTCTTGATTCCATGACCTTACCTACCACAGGTAGGTAACTAAAGATGTTGTGCATGAATTCTTCCCTATCATAAGTCCAATTATGTGTCTGTTGATTATCTCCAGGGATTAAATGTCACTACTGCACCTGTCAGAATAGCTTGCCCTGGTAATTGTTGTTGTGGCATTACGGTTGTATAGGACTATTGGTTCTTTTACTCCATTGGCATTTTGCGTGGCTCCTTCTAAGACTATGAGAACTAGTTCTCAGTGACAAGGCTTCCAGATCAGATCCAGATCAATTCTTCTCAATCCTGTATCCAAGGCATATGGTATCTTCACAATAGGGAATCACATTATTTTTCTGGAAGTCACCAAGAACAATAACAATGTCCTATATTATTTAAGGGGTCTGTTGGACTCCCCTGACCAAAATTTTGGAAGGATGCTTTTTATGCCTGCACTGGGGATTTTGTTAGATAGTCTATAGTTTAGGTGAAAAAAGCATTCTCACTCCAAGTGGTATAACTTTAACTAAATATGTGTGTATGTGCATGTGTGTTCTATTATATCTGATGTATATAAGGGTAAACATGTCTGAATATATAAAATGAAATTTTTGCTTGGTTATAAAAAATAACATTCAGGCAGTGGTGGCACATGCCTTTAATCCCAGCACTTGGGAGGCAGAAGAAGGTGGATTTCTGAGTTCAAGGCCAGTCTGGTCCACAGAGTGAGTTCCAGGACAGCCAGGGCTACACAGAGAAACTCTGTCTTGAAAAAGAAAAAAAAAAAAAAAAAAGAAACCTAAATAAATAAATAAATAAATAAATAAATAACAAATGTAAAAACTGTCAATTTAACTCTCTAGGATGAAAATTCTTTTCTGAAGTTGTAGGAATACAACTAAATGCAGTAGCAATAACACATATTTTTAGTATTTTAAAACAGTGTATCTCTAACCCTCATTAAATAGAACAAAATACCATTATCTCTTAAGGAAAATTAGGTTTTTTTAATCTTCTCATTACCCTGATTATTCTCATCCTATTACATAAAAAACAGAAAATTAACTGTAAAATTTTCAAATACAATTTTCAATTGTTCTTTTCTTCTTAGAAAAAAATATAAATGTGATTTGTACCCATTCCAAATGCTATCAGTTATGCCATACTCAACAGCAATAGGCATCTTGTAGAGGGGGGTTGTTGTTTGCTTGTTTTAAGATTTATTTATTTATTTAGAGTGCATTGGATCCCATTACAGATGGTGTGACCCACCATGTGGTCTCTGGGAATTGAACTCAGGATCTCTGAAAGAGCAGTCAATGCTCTTAACCACTGAGCCATCTCTCCAACCCCCACCTTGTATTTTTAATACATTAGTATTTGAACATATATTATGACCTTTTCCCCATAAAATCTTATTACTTCATAATGCCGACTTGAGACTGAGGGAAGTATAAGTAGGACAGCCAGACAGATTTGAGCATTGATGTTTCCCAGCCAATAACCCTCTTTATACTGTAATGCTAATGCATTTTTTGGGGAAATGCCAATGATAATACTATAATGCCTTCCTCATGTTTCTTAAATATATATATATATATATATACTTTGTGTGTGTGTGTACACACACACACACACACACACACACACACACACACACAGAATATATCTTTTCCCCTTACATGCAGCTCACTCACTCCTACGGTGAAATAATGATGTCTTTGTGGAATCTAAGGAAAGACTTCAGCTCTACTTTTAGCAGACTGAGATGACAGGTTGCTTAACCTTATAGGCTGCTTCTTTAATAGCAAAATGTAGAGGCTAGTAAACACCTGTGTTACCCTCACTAAATGATATATTATGCATTACTCACTGGGTGGGTAACAATGCCTGGCACAGACCAACTGTACACTACATACAATGAGTCCTTTTGTAAATATTTCTGTTGTTAGAAATGCTTTTTAAAATGTGATCTCTCCATTGGAAAGAAATACATCTTTCCAGAAAGCTCTTGTCAGTTTATTATTTTGCTTTTTAAAGTTAATTTTTAGGAAACCAATAAGAAATATGTGACCCTAAACCTCTGTCTGCCCTGAGTTTTGTGCATATTTCTAACTTTAAACTTTAAAACTTGTTTAAAAATGTCTTGTTATAACCCACTGAGTTATAAACAAGTTATTTCAAAAGAAAAGGTAACTGTACTTTACATTATGTGATTTTTTTAATGGTAATAAGAGCCTAAGATCACCAGATACAGAATCAGAGAGAGAAAAGCATTTGTAACATCCTACAGAAAAAAAAAAAAAAAGATGACCCATATATTGTTATTATCACAAAAAGATTACAAATGGCTATTGAAGGCTTAAATTTTTCAAAGCCTACTTTAATGATGATTCTTTAATGCTTAATGTTCCCTTTTAGCCT
This sequence comes from Montemys delectorum, assembly GCA_019843815.1. NCBI lineage: Eukaryota > Metazoa > Chordata > Mammalia > Rodentia > Muridae > Montemys > Montemys delectorum. Next base: position 57,926 of record JADRCD010230883.1, read on the forward strand.
GCCACCCACCAGAGGTATGGGAAAAGAAAGGTTAATAGAAAACAGGGATTGTGGACCTGTTTAGAAATACTTCTTTGGGGCTATTCCAATCTTCCTTGTTAGCAGTGCAATCCACTAGCAAAACACCAAATATAAATAATCAGCAGCACTTCAATTCAGAAAAAATTGAGAAGCTCTGTAAATTAGCATGAGTCCACAAAATATCACCAGAAATTCGTTGGCAAGTTACACTTTACAAAGTCACGACAAGTAAAGATTAGCAATGTGGTGGCAAGGTGAACATATGCAAGAGGGTCCTCAGATTGTCTTTGGGGTTACATATATTTTTTTCTCATTATCACATGTCCTTTCATGTGTCAGCTTTAGCAGAACATCCTCTCACCTATGTCTCCTTCAGCAAAACATTGTATGACATAACTGAGTCCCCAAAGAAACCAGAAATTTTCATTTCAAGCTATGCTTATAACTCTTGAAGAAATATGCAACAAATTCAAAGGCTGGCTGTAAGATATGGTAACCTGATAAAGCTATATAAAGTAATGTGGGTTTTAAAAAAAATAGCTAAATACTGTTAAAAGAAACTAAAATTACAATAGATGAAAATATAAGACAAAAAAACACAATTAAAACATTATAAACAAACCATATGATAAAATAATATTTAAAATTGAAAATATTCCCAATAGGTATGTTTTGTACCAAATCACACATAGTAATAACATCATGTAATTTAGTAACATGAAAGATATACCTTGGAATAAAATTTGGAACATTGGAACCAGAGACACAACATGCTAAGCGTAGAAGACATAGTGAGAGACAAGACGCAGTAAAACTCTAGGAAGGAAATTTTTTTAAAAAAAATCTTAATTTGTATTCTACTGAATACATAGCCTAGTAGAAGAGTAATCTGTCAGTTCGAAAAGGAGGGATAATTCCAAAATTGCTGCTGAATTAGTAAATAGGTGGGAGAGAGACCATAGAAGAGGATAAGACATAATAAACCATTTTGACCCATGAATATTGTCTTGTAGATCTGTAGAACACAGTTTTTCACACATATTTCAGATATTTAGAAAATTAATATAAACTGTACCAAAAAGTGTATATCAACAAACATCAAAGGTTGGAACCACACAAGAAACAGAAGATGACAGATTGTTGCTGCTGGAGTTTCACCACTGTTTTACAGCTTTCTCTAGATGAGAAACATGAACACTATGCAATACACTATTAAGATAGATTGTTTTGTTGTGTATTTTGTGTGATTTATAGAAGCTTTTTTAATGGACACAAACCAAACAAAGATAGTTCTCTCACTAAGTTACAGTTTTTCCAGCAACTACACAAAAACTAGACCCTACAAAATAATTTTATTCTGGGAAATGAAGAGACAGCCCAAACTGGTTATTCATTGAGTATGATAGACATCCCCTTCATTAGACAAGAAAGCAACCCCCAATAATTTTATATTCTAATACTGCTGCTTAATTAACCTTTTGTTAATTCATCTCATTCAATCACATGTCAATTAACCAACCGAGTTATTACAAATATTTGACTTTTTTCTTGCTAGTTAGCTAACAAATGTCAATCAATTACTCTGGCCAGTGATAGAACTCAGGATAGAACACCTGCTTGGCAAACCTGAACCCTAAATTCAATTATTATTACCATAGCAGGCAGTGGGCAGAGAAAGAGGATTACTGACAGAGTCAGAGCCCTTAAATATTTTTATACCAGTCCAACCATGTGACAATTAATTTCCTCTCCATTCAAAAATCTGTATATATTTAGAAAGAAGTGACTATTGTGTGAATAGAACAAGGAATATATCATCAACCCAGAAATAATTAATAAGAACCTCTGCATATAAAGAATTTGGAGGGCAAAAACAAGGTCATCCAAAAACATTTTTAAATTCCAAGAAACATTAAAATATAAATTGCTGGTTGATGCCATTACCTTATAAGTAGTTATTTGCCTCATATTGCTTTCTTTTCATTTGCAAGTCCATTCCTCTCCAATATAAGTTGATATAATATGAGTTATTAAGGAGATGAAATATAATCTGAAGAGTACTAGAGTTTATTTGCTTGTCCGTTTGTTTCCATTAAAAATTAAACTGTCTGCTGAAGGAAGTGAAATGCTCTATGTATTCATCGTGTATTCATCATTTTCACCCAGATAGAACTTTCATTTACACTAAGAAGTATTTTCTGCCTGTTGAATATTAGATTTCATGTGCTAATACTATAAAGTCATAACCAGGTGGTGGTGGTACACACCTTTAATCCCAGCACTCAGGAGACAGAAAGAGGCAGTTCTCTGTGAATTTAAGACTAGCCTGGTCTACAGAACAAGTTCCAGGATAGCCAGGGTAACAGAGAAAACTCTGTCTTGGAAAAAACAAATAGATGATAGATAGGTAGATAGATAGATAGATAGATAGATAGATAGATAGATAGATAGATAGATAGATAAAAGAATTAATGCAAAATCATCCTACTCTGTTTGTTGGGAAATATCCATGTTTTCTATAAAGATTGCTTAGTTTTGAAGCTCATGAGGATGCAACAGCTGTTAGATCCTGAGCTCAGTTACAGGGAAATCCAACAATTCTTTTATTTGCTCTTCTGTGCTTATCTTGAAATTTCCTATTTTTCCTTTCTCCTGTTTTGGGGAGGGAATGGCTAGCTTCTTTTGTTTGGTTTAACATAGAAACTAATGCTCCATGAGCTACCACTGCTCTAGTTCCTTTTGTGAAGTTTAAAATAAATATTCTGGCTAATGTTTTGCTCAGGCAATTATGAAATCTAATTTTTAAAATGTTAAACAAGCAGTGTGCAAATACGGCTACCAGAAGCGCTTTCTTGTGAAACATGACAAGACCTTAGTTGCATCAGGTTGCCCTGTGTGTTGCTTTGAATGAGTTACTTACAAATTAGCTTATTTCATTCACACCTCCTCACTACTAACGTGACAGGCAATTTTTGAAGACAAGAAATGTGTGACTCCATTTTCAACTTTTTAAAGTATTTCCCAATTGAAGGCATCACTCTACTTATTTCTGCAGTTCTTTTGACTACATTTTTCTTCACAGCCCTATATACTTGTTTCTTGCCAAAAACTTTCATGAATAGCACTGATGGCCAAATTGATACTTGTAATGTCCCAAAGATAGAGTGACATCATTTCATCCATCTCACAGGCCAGTCAAGAGACATCACACAGAGAAAGGCTACCCTTCTCTCTGGGCAAGCCCTCACTCTCTGGCCTCTGTAGGCTCTGGATTTGCACCTGCAGAAACTTCTTCCCCAGCTTCCTTCTTTGCGCTATCTCCTTCAAGCTGAAATCATCCGAAGGAAACACTGACTTCTGATATTCCTGGGATTTTTCTTTTATACAATACCAAGGATTTTTAAATATTTCAAAAATCAGTGATTGTTTACAGTTCACCTTAGTACTATGACCTATGCTAACTCTGCTTTTGACTTTTATCTGATCCTACGTCATCTCCTGGCAACAGCTATGCACAGGTTGTTATCAGTGTTTATCTTCTTATACCAGACAGAAGCAGCAAAACTGCCGGCTTCTCTTCCTGGCTTCCAAAAATACTCCTTCTGGAAAGCACTGAGAAAATCAAAATTTACAAAGGAAAACTCCCCATCTGTCTGCCATTGTTGATGATTACTTTCCAGCTCAAAGTGGCTTCATTATTTCCCAGGTCTGCAGTGATATCAGAACAAACCAGCTAGAATGGCTCCTCCCTCTCTTTCTAACCTGCTTAACTTGATCATACACCTCGATTAGGAAGAGGTGCAAACACTCAGCTTAGTTTAACCTGTAGAAACATTTTCTATTCCTCCTCTTTTAATGTCATTATATCAAGATAGTCAATCTTTGTTGAACTTGCTTTATTCTCAAACTGAAAAGCTGCAGAGTAATTAGGTGATGATTATCTTACTTTTATTTTACTTTGTTTCATTATCAAGAGATTATTAGTTTTATACTGAAAAATACATTGGATAATAAAATTCTGAATAATTATAACCTCTCACATCATTAATAAACTTACAAAATGGATTATTTTTTCTTTTTTTATACAAAATGGATTATTTAACTAAAACTGGCTTACATATAAAACCTCACTAACGTGCTTGCATCAATGACCATTTTTTAAAAACTAATACCCTTGAGAACCAGAGATGAGAGGGGCTTCTTGAATATGAAAAGTCCTGTTTTGTGAGTTCTGTCTTCTACATGAGGGTCCCTTTAAGGTGCATGTTTATTCATAGGGCTTGGATTAATTGCTCATTCAGTGTTGTTTTTTCATATATGCAAAATTCACTAATGACTTATGTAATGAAGTATTATGTAGGTTAATTAATGAATATAATGTACATAAAGGTATTACAAATGCTATTATTTTATATATCAGCTTGTTTTTGTTTCTAAATCCAGTGAAACTCAATCTATATTCAATATTTCATATTTGCAGAGAACACAGGTCAAACCGGTGCAGGCTTTTAGACTGTCTGTCTATTCACTGTCTATGAGTCCCTATGAATCCTGCTTAGTTGATTCTGTGGGTTATGTTCTTGTAGTGACCTTGGCCTCTCCAGTTCCTACAATCCTTCTTTGGCAGGGTTCGCTGAGCTCCACCTAATTTTTGGCTATGGGTCTCTACATCTGTTGCCATCAGTTGCTGGATGAAGCTTCTCTGATGACAATTATACCAGGCTCTGGTCTATTAGTATCATTAGGAGTCATTTCATCAACTTGTTTATTTATGTATTTTTATCGTAACTTTTAAATCAAAAGAAAAATTGTTGAGTTACAAAAGTAGATAAGAATATCATAATAAACAAGATATAGCTTAATAGGTAGAAAGTACCAGATGTCTATATTTAAAAGACAAAAAAGCCTCTGCTACATGTCCACTGGGTGTCCTATAATGAAATGAAGAAGAAAAACATCAGTTTAACTTTACAATAATCTTGATAGGCAGGGTGCTAATACCAGAAATGAAGGTAGTAAAATAAGGATGTCATTCACTAGTTTTTGGTGTTCTATGCCAAGGACTTTGCCTGGAGAAATAATGCAAGATACTGTAGCAAAAGAAAATTGTTCCTTGAAACATTATTTCACTGGTTTTGAAGTAGGTTTTGAGAAGCATAATATGGCGAGTGAATATTTATTTCACCAGACAAAACAGAAAAGGGGGCTCCAGAACTGAGAGACTTTCATCTTCCTAAATACTGAACCCCAAATTCCAATGAGTCAACAGGAAACCTATGGCTGGGCAAAAGTCAGTGGAGCATTTCTGTTAATAGGGCCATAAACATAAACTGAGCCCACATAGAATAATCTTGTGAAAAGTCGGGGAATATGCAGCTCAAGTGAGTTTAAGAGAAACAGCATTCATAGACTCTCACCTGAACTACTGCTGAGAAGCAAATAGCTACCATCACAGAACCACCTTAGAACTGAAACAGTCAGCATATCCATGGGAGCTCATCTACTGACTTCCAAATCTCCTCCTAGAAAAAAAGAAACACTGGATTATGAACCATCTATAAATACATACTCATCTAAGTACTACTTGTTAGTTATCAATACACTTTTTTCTATTGTGGAAAATGTGACTTACATGTGAGTTATTTAAGTCATTAAGAAGAAACAAGCATAAAATATAACAAGCATAATATGTAATTAGTTCTTCAATTGTTTTACTGTGTCGAAAGCATTCTTTTCTTTCCCTCACTGGTGATTTTTAAGGATTATTTTATTTGCAAAATGTTAAAACTATATATGTTATTATCTCAAGAGCAGTTGTATCTTTTAAAAATATTAAAACACAAGTCCAACCCAGGCCTGGCGGCACATATATAATCCTAGCAATTGGGGGGTTGAGGCAGGAAGAGCATGCACTGGAGGCCAGCCTGGACAATATTGTAAGACTTTCTTAAAACAAAACTAAAACACACACACACACACACACACACACGCAACACACACACACACACACACACACACACACACAACAAGAGCAAGCATGAGAGCATGAGAATTTTATTTTTCACTATAAACTGTAGGCAACTAAATATTTTTAAATCAACTAAATTAAGTAATTAAAATTCAACTAAATAAATTTAACTAAATTAAAATGAGTCAAAGTTGTAAGAATAAAGAATTCTTCAACTGATGTAGATTTAAAAGCTCTGATTTTTTTTAGTATGGTTCATCAGGTGAACAACACCACCAAAAGAACGTATTCTATTGTTATATTTACTTGCTTGTTTGTTTACTTGATTATGTGAGACAGAGTTTTCTTTGGAGACAGGCTGGCCTTCAACTTACCTTCCCTCAAACTGTGGAATTCTGGGATTAACACTACCAAACTTGGCTGAGGTTAATATTTTATATATTCAAAATTTGAGTAAAGTTAGCCTTAAGTGATAAAAATGATTTGGTGTATCCTGATATAGCTGAGATAAGATCAGAATAATTAACATACAACTTATTTTTGTTATATATTAGTTTCTTTCCAGAATCCTGATCTTATTTTACTAAGCCTGACCAAAACAACTTCTAAAATGTCCAAAAGTCCAACATACTTTCAATGTACAAGATTTTCTATCAGTCATTCAGATAGGTAAGAAGTTCATAAATCTCACAGCAAAATCTTAGAATGATCTGCAATCAGCTGGGCACAGGTGAACAAATTTAGTAGTTCAAGTTTAACATGCTCTACATAATAAGTTCCAGGATAGCCAAGGCTCCATGGAAAAACACTGTGTCGGAAAAAAATGTGTCTGCAATCAATTAGTAGCATCAATAAGCTGTTAGGCATCATGTCAGTTGCTTTGCAAACTATGAATTTTTATTTCCTAGATGAAATGGCTTGGCCCTTCTACAATAACAGATCCTCATATTTATTCTCCCTCTATCCTTGAGACAGAACAGTGTGATCTCTATTCTCACATCTAAAGGTCAATTTCCTAGTATTTTTTATCACATAAAAAGTCACCATGATCAAGTAGGCTTTATCCCAGCAACATAGTGATGATTTAATATACAGAAATCCATCAATCTAATCCACTACATAAACAAACTCAAAGAAAAAAAAAAGCACATGATCATCTCATTAGATTCTGAAAAACCTTTGACAAAATACAACATCCATTTATGTCAAAAGTATTGGAAACATCAGGAATTCAAGGTTCATACCTAAATATAATAAAAGCAATATACCGTAAATCAATAGCCAACAATAAACTAAATGGAGATAAACTTAAAGCAATCCCATTAAAATCAGGGTCAAGACAAGGCTGACCACTCTGTTCCTACCTATTCAAGTACTCCACATTCTACCCAGAGCAATTAGACAACAAAAGGAGATTAAAGGGATACAAATTGAAAAGGTGAAAGTCGAGATATCGCTATTTGCAGATGATATGATAGTATACATAAATGACCCTAAAAATTCTATCAGAGAGCTTCTACAGCTCATAAACAAATTCAGCAAAGTGGCTGGGTATAAAATTGACTCTAATCAGCAGCCTTTCTCTACTCAAAGGATAAATGGGCAGAGAAAGAATTAGGGAAGCAACACCTTTCACAAGAGTCACAATAATATAGAATATCTTGGTGTGACCCTAACCAAATGAGTGAAAGACCTATATGACAAGAACTTCAAGTCTCTGAAGAAAGAAATCAAAGAAGACTTCAGAAGATGGAAAGATCTCCCATGCTCACAGATTGGCAGGATTAATAGAGTAAAAATGGTGATCTTACTGAAAGCAATCTACAGGTTCAATGCAATCCCCATCAAAATTCCAACTCAATTCTTCATAGAATTAGAAAGAACAATTCTCAAATTCATTTGGAATAACAAAAAACCAGGATAGCAAAAACTATTCTCAACAATAAAGGAACTTCTGGAAGAATCACCATCATCCCTGACCTCAAGTTGTATTACTGAGCAATTGCGATAAAAAACAAAACAAAACAAAACAAACAAAAAAACTGCATGGTATTGGTACAGAGACAGTCAGGTAAATCAATGGAATAGAACTGAAAGCCCAGAAAAGAACTCACACACCTATGGTCACTTGATCTTTAACAAAGGAGCTAAAACTATCCAGTGGAAAAAAGACAGCATTTTCAACAAATGGTGCTGGTTCAACTGGAGGTTAGCATGTAGAAGAATGAAAATTGATACATTCCTATCTCCTCATACAAAGCTCAAGTCCAAGTGGATCAATAAAACCAGAAACACTGAATCTAATAGAAAAGAAAGTGGGGAAGAGCCCCAAATACTTAGGCACAAGGGAAAACTTCCTAAACAGAACACCCATGGGCTTATGCTTTAAGATCAACAATCAACAAATGGGACCTCATGAAACTGAAAACCTTCTGTAAGGTGAAGGACACTGTCAATAGGACAAAATGGCAACCCACAGATTGGGAAAAGATTTTTACCAATCCTACATCTGATAGAGGGCTAATATCCAAAGAACTCAAAAAGTTAGACTCCAGCAAACCAAACAACTCTATTAAAAAGTGGAGTACAGCACTAAACGGAGAATTCTCAACCAAGGAATTACAAACGGCTGAGAAAACCTGAAGAAATGTTCAACATCCTTAGTCATCACGGAAATACAACTCAAAATGACCTCGAGATTCCACCTCACAGCAATCAGAATGGCTAAGAGCAAAAATAGAGATGACAGCAGATGTTGATGAGGATGTGGAGAAAGAGGAACATTCCTCCATTGCTAGTGGGACTGCTACCTGGTAAAATCACTTTGGAAATCAGTCAGACGGTTCCTGAGAAAATTGGAATAGTTCTACCTGAAGACCCAGCTATACCATTACTGGGCATATACCCAAAAAATGTTCCCACATATAACAAGGACGCATGCTCTACTATGTTTATAGCAGCCCTATTTTAATAACCAGAAGCTGGAAACAACCCTCAACAGAAGAATGGATACAGATAATGTGGTACAGTTACATAATGGAGCACTACTCAGCTATTCAAAACCAATGACTTCATGAAATTCTTCGGCAAATGGATGGAACTAGAAAATATCCTGAGTGAGTTAACCAAGACACAAAAGAACACATGGTATGTTCTCACTGATAAGCGGATATTAGCCCCGAAGCTCACAATGTCAATGATTCAACCCATAGACCATATGGAGCTTAGGAGGAAAGAAGACTAGGGTGTGGGTGCTTCAGTCCTACCTTGAGGTAGGAACAGGATCGACAGAGGTGGAGGGAGAGGGGGACCTCAGAGGGAGAGAAGAGGAAGAGGAAATAAGGGGACAGTATCAGGGACCAGAGAAGATGGGAGAGAGTGGCTCAGTCAGGAAATTGAATAAAAATATGTAGGGGGATGAGGAACTGGGGATAGCCACTGAAGACATTAGAGAAAAGAGAGACTCCAAGGACCCAATGGGATGACTTTAGCCAAAAGAGAAGGGAGAGATAGAACCTATAGAGACTACCTCCAGCAGATAGGCACGGCCCCTGGTCGAGGGATGGGAGCACCCCCCATCTCAAAATTTTTAACTCAGAAATGTTCCTGTCCAAAGGAAGAAAGGGGACAAAAAATTGAGCAAAGACTGAAGGAAGGACCATCCGTGGACTGTCCTACCTGGGGATCCATCCTGTGTGCAGACACCAAGCCCTACACTGTTGCTGTGATCAAGAGGCACTTGCTGACAGGAGCCTGATGTGGCTGCTCCTTGGGAGATCTGTCTAGCAACTGGCCAATGCAGGTATGGATGCTTGGAGCCAACCATCACACTGAGCTCAGGGACCCTGTGGTGGAGCTGGGAGAAGGACTGGAGGAGTAGAAGAGATTGCAACCCTGTAGGAAGAACAATATCAGATGACTAGACCACCCACTGCTCCCAGAGACTAGACCACCAACCAAGAAGTGCACTGGGAGGGATCCAGGACTCCAGATATATATGTAGCAGAAGATGGCCTTGCCTGACAGTAATGAGAGGGGAGGCCCTTGGTCCTGTGGGGATTGATGCCCTAGCCTAGGGGTATGCTGGAGCAGTGGAGCAGGAAGGGTTGGAGGGTGGGGGAGCACCCTTATAGAGGGAAAGGGGATGGGGGAGAGGGTAAATGTGGTTGGGGGGTTTGTGGAGGGGTAACTGAGAGTGGGATATCATTTGAGATGTAAAAGAATGAAATGAGTAATTTAAAAAAAAAAAAAAAAAAAAAGCAAAACCTCAAATTAAGAATACATCCTTACTAGCCGGAAGCTGGAAACAACCCAGATGTCCCACAACAGAAGAATGGATACAGAAAATTTCGTTCATTTGCTCAATGGGATACTACTCAGCTGTTAAGAACTGAGTTCTGCAGGCAAATGGATGGAACTAGAAAGTATCATCTTGCGTGAGATAATTGAGACACAAAACAACATGCATAGTATGTACTTACTAATAAGTGGATATTAGCCAAAAAGTACAGAATACCCGGGATACAATCCACAGAACTCAAAAAGGTTAGCAAGCAGAAGAGCCTAGGTGAAGATGTCTCAATCCCACTTGAAAGGGAGAAGAAAGCAATCACAGGAGGGATGGGGGAGGGAGACTGGGTGGAGAGGAGACAGGGAGAAGAAGGGGAGACATGATCAGGTATTGGGTGGGGGAAACAGGACTGAAGCCCTAAGGGCCAGCAGAAAGAATAGAAACAGTCAACCTCGGGAGGTAGGAAGAGGGGGAACCTTCCAGAATCTATCTGAGACCTAGAAGGTGGGAGACTCTCAGGACTCAAAGGGAGGGACCTTAGATGAAGTGTTCTACAGTGGGGAGAGGGAACTTGTGGAGTTCACTGCCCGCAGAAAGACAGGGCATCAAGTGAGGAATGTGGTTGCCATCCCATAGTCAAAAACCCTGACCCAGAATTGTTCCTGTCTGAAAGAACTGCAGGGACAAAAATGGAGAAGAGCCTGAGGAAAAGGAGGTCCAGTGACAGGCCCAAAGTGGGATCCAGCTCAAGGGGAGTCCCCAAGGCCTGACACTATTACTGAGGCCATGGTGTGTTCACAAAAAGGGACCTAGAATGACTGCCCTTGAAAGCCCCAACAAGCAGCTGAAATAGTCAGATGGAGATATTTGCACCCAACCAATGGACAGAAGCTGCTGACCCTTGTGGTTAAATTAGAGAAAGACTGGAAGAAGCTGAGGAGAAGGGTAACCCTATAAGACCAGCAGTCTCAACTAACCTGGACCCCTGAGATCTCTTAGATACCTGGTCACCAGCCAGGCAGCATAAACCAGCTAATATGAGGTCCCCAACACATATACAACTATACAACAGAGGGCCTCCGGGTCTGGACTCAGTCAGAGAAGCTGCACCTAACCCTCAAGAGACTGGAGGCCCCAGGGAGTGGGGTGTTCTCAGGTGTGCTGGGCGGTGTAGGGGGACATCTGCATGGAGACAGGTGGGAGGAGGTATGGGATGTGGAACAGTCAAAGGGTAGAAAGGAAGGGGAATAAAATCAGGGCTGTAAAAAAGAAAAAAGATTAAATAAAATTAAAAACAAAAAACAAATAAAAGAATACATCCTTACTTAACACAACACCCAGCAATTCCAGTCCTGAATATTTTAGCCAAGGAAAATAAACAGGTATTTCCTAAAACAACATCACAATTTATTCATTGTAATTTTATCAAAAATAGAAAAATCTCAAAAGCCCACATGTTCAATAAAAGAAGACTATTAATAAATGTACATTCATACAGTGTGGATCATGAAAAATATAAACTGAAAAATAAAACTGCTAATAGTTGGTTTAGCAAGGATGAATTTCACATGCATCGTACTGAAATAAAGAACCGGGATACAAAGGAGTGGTACTCTGACTACATTTGCATGAAGTCCTAGAAAACACAGAGAAACTAAACCACTGTGAGGAAAATCTGAGAAGTGGTTGCCTCCAGTAATGGAAGGAAGCTTACAGAGGGAATTTCGGTGCTACCTAAGCTGATTATATCCTAATAGGGCCATGCACTCCCAGTGAATATAAATTTGTCCAAATTGTATATAATGCATTTAAAGTCTGTGTGTTTTATTATATCTACATTTTACTTGTAAAACAATATTTTAGATTATAAAATAAAATTTGATAACTTATTGTTATTCACTGTCAAGAACCATTTCATCATTCTGGCAAAAACTATAGCTGTAGAAAACTGTTTTCACTGCAACAGAGTAAATGTGCTTTTTTTTTTTTCAGCTTTGAAACTATGCCTATAATCCAAACATAAAATTCAGTTATAAAGTATAAATGTTAAAAACTTTGAAAAACTGATGCTAATGTAAAATAGAATTTTTGAAACAGAGAGAAATATGAATAGCTTTGGCTGAGAGAATATGGAAGACAGAGTTGTGATGGTTTTGAAGGCAGGGTTATTGGTGTTATTTTACACATAACGATTTGAGATACTAAAGATGACACTTTACACTGCTAAAGCTTATATGTATCATGTGTATGTATATACATGCATATGTATATATACACATATGTATATACATATACAAAAGGTTTTAAATGGAATTACCATGCTATGGGACAACACCATAGACTAACAAATAAAAACCCATTTCCAAGAATGGGTTACTTCCATAGGAGTTGCTAGCCAGTGAGATTCCATAGATTCCCCACACTGTATAGACTATTGCCAACTCTCTTGGTAACCCTTCAGAAATTGATGGTAAAACCCTATTGCTAAAAACACAATATACTTGAGACATACATTGAACATGGAGAACTCAAACTGGTATTGACCCGGAAACTTCATTTCTGCTGGTTTGGTTAGCTTTCATAGTACTGGAAGGTGCTCTGTACACTAATAGAAGGGGAAAGTAATGAATAATCTTAAAGAGCAACAATAATTACAGGCCTGTCAAGACATGCCCACTGGTGCAGCAACATCATGAGCACTATTAGAGTAACCAACAACTTTCTGACTGGATTAAAGGCTCTCTCCACAAGAATAAATTCATACCTGGCAAGGTTTTGGAGACCAAGAACTTGTGAGTAAACAGGTCTCCAGGGGAGAACATGTTGTTATAACTCTATCAAATGGACATAGTTTTAAACCAACTCCTAATGCCTTATTGATATACCCATAATTTAGAACATGACTCAGACTCCATCAGTAAAGCTCCTTTTATAGTAAATGGTGATTAACACAGAAACCCACAACTGATAATGGTGCAGAAAATGAAAGACAGCAGAATGCTTAGCATATCGACATTACACTCCTTCCTTCCAAGACTCAGGTATCATTGCAGGAGAAGTGATAGGAAGCTTGTAAGAACCAGAGGTGATAGATGACTATGATGAAACACCGGTTTCCATACTTTATAGGGAAGTTACACAAAACTCATAAGAGTTGTTACGGCATGCACAAGACCTATGCCAGACAAAATTCCAGCATGTAGGTAAGAGTTAAGCATGAAGTTCCACCCATAACTGAGGAGCTACTGGTAAATGATACCTTTCAGAGAGAGAGAGAGTTAATATTCTTCAAGGGTACATAGCCTGTGATGTGTCAATCATGTTCCACGGATAGTGACACACCCAAGAGTACATATATAGGCAGCCACAATTGTACTTGTGTTTGTGAAGAAAGTGAGGGCACCAAATTGGATGGATATGGAATGGGAGGAGGGAGTGTTGGAGGACTTGGAGGATGTATGCATATGATCAAAATATGGTATATGAAATTACCAAAGAATTAATTTTAAAAATTTAAAACCAAAACAAGTCAAACAGAATTGTCAGTATATTGTTTTAAAATCTTAAGTCCAATAGAATAATTAAAACTAATAAGATAATTTACAAATTGGGTCAGAGAGGAATGGAATGTAAAGCTGGTGGTAGCCAACTCACATCTCTTACGCCGAAAGACAATTGGTATTGTCCTTTGTTGGTGAATTGGAAATTGTCAGTACCTACACAATATTTACTTTTGCTTGAGCTAAACTAAAGAGAAACTTAGTTGTATGTACAGGGACTGCTTCTCAGGGAGGAGACTGAGGACAGGGAAGGACGTTGCATGTGCCTGTGCTTTTCACTATTTGATTTCTTTACCTTGTCAAAACATTAATTAAAAGTGCTAACATCAAGAGTGCTTGGTGCATTTCTCAAAGAGGATGCTTTTTCTAAATTAACTATTATCCCTCAAACAATGTCCAGATACCTTTTGAAAATGATAAGTAAAATTCCCATGTGTTTTCAGCTGCATTTGAGATGCAAGCTGGGTATCATCGTCACCCTCAAATATTTCTGTGTGTTCGGACTTATGCTAGTGTCCTCACTGTGGAGTGGTGTCACTAGGCAACTACTTAATGAAACATATTCTCTGAAGAAGAAAAATATTGTAGGCAAATGTGTGGGCGCTTGCTGAGTAGCAGCATCCAAACCACTGTACTCACGGCAAGGAAGAGCAAACTTCCTCCTCAGCTAGAAGAATGTGTGAGGTGAATTTCTTTCTCCATCAAAACAAGCCAAGACCAGAAGAGACAGAAAAATAGGTTCCAGGTGAGAATTCTCTCAGGGAGATTTTTATGACACAAAAGAAGGCAAAACACATTCATTTTCCTTTCCTCCCAGCTGTTCTAATGGTGTAAAGGGCTGCTGTCCTGCTCATATGCATCTGCTCACAGACTGGCATCTGCAGCCGATTGCCTCCAGGTGTTAGATGAAAGAAGATCCTGAAAGTCAATGCAGGCTGGAAGCCTTGCTTCCAGGAACAGGTGCTAGTCTGTGGAAACCTGCAGACCTATGCAAGTATATTTTGAGAAATAAAGTTGAAATCAAGTTCCTAAAACAAAACAAAAAATGGTAAAATTTTAATATTGGGAAAGTACTTCTAGCCCACTTTACATTTAGAACATGTTTAATAAAGCATCCATGTGATTCAAGGATAAAATTGTATGTTCTATTTCTTCTCCAGGAAGAAATGATCTGTCATTGATGCCAGACATTTTGTAGTTGCTATGACAACTGGACTATATGCTGTGAACTTAGGGGTCCCTAGGGGATAAATCCATTTAGGATGAAGCAGCTAGGGAACACTCAAAGACGTGATGGTGCTAGGAATGACTAAGTCATATTTTACATATGAGGCTTTTTTATCTAGCCTTTTTTTAATGTTATCAAGTTGACAAAATAAAATTTTACATTACAAATATCCAAGTGACCTTATTTCTCCCAAGAATATTTCCAAAATGGAGTGGATTTAGCTAGAGATAATAAAACTAGATAGCTTACTTTTCTATTAAATATAAGTGGATATCATTTCTATGTGTGACCTAGCTGTCCCACTAAAGGGCTTCTTGCAGTAACTCTCTATCCTATCACAAGTTCTAATAGAGTAAGTTAACCAAAAACCATAGTGGTAGTCAAATGCAAACTTTGTTGCATATATTAATTATTTACATATCTATGCATGTTTACTTAAATTGTTTTAAGAGTGAAATCAGACTATGACAAAAAACCCCAATATTTTAGTTTTTATTTATCTTCCCTACTAAATGTTAGGTCTTTTGACAATAGTAGATGCTATTTTTCTTGTATTTATTTATTACTTAAACGCAAAAATTCTACTAGTTCAGAACAGGACAAAATGTTCAAAGCAAGATAGATGCTGACCTTAACTTTAAAAGGCCTAGGACACGAGCAGGGTGATAGGCCACATATAAAACCATAATATACGTTGGCACACAAGTGAGATGTGATAAGATGTGAGAAACTGGAAGAATTGTTTCAAAGTATGAGAACCTACAAGTTCATGAAGAAGATAACATTTAAGAAAAAGTTGTGGAATAGAGGGGCTGGAATGATTTATGGTGTACGTGTATGTGTGTGTGTATATATATATATATATATATATATATATATATAAAATACATATGTGTACCATAAATATATATGTATATATGTGTATATATGTATAGATATTGTATATATATATATATA
>JADRCD010230884.1:0-10077 GCA_019843815.1 Montemys delectorum
ACACACACACACACACACACATTTTATTTTATGGGCATGGTGCTTTACCTGATATATGTCTGTGTATTACATATATGCAGTGCCCTCAGAAGCCGTAAAAGGTGTCTGATATCCTGGAACTGAAGTTATAGTTGTTTACAAGCCACCATCTGGGTTTTTGGAACTGAACCCGAGAACAGCCAGTGCTCTTAGCTGCTGAGCCGTCTCTCTGGCCCCTATTTTTTAAAAAATATTTATTTTATGTATGAGTGTACAGTAGCTATCTTCAGACACACCAGAAAAGGGCATCAGATCCCATTACAGATGGTTGTGAGCCACCATGTAGTTGCTGAGAATTGAACTCAGGACCTCTGGAAAAGCAGTCAGTGATCTTAACTGCTGAGCCATCTCTCTAGCACCAGTCTCCAATTTTTACTTTATTATTTATATGTGTATGGGTGTCTGCCTGCATGCATGTCTGTGCACTACCTGTATGTAGTATCCACAGAAGTCAGAAGGTATCTGATCCCCTAGAATTGGACAGTTGTAAGCCACCTGTGTGTGCTTGAAACTAAACCCAAGTCCTCTGGAAGAGCAGCCAGTGCTCTTAACCAATGAGCCATCACTCCTGCTTCAGGTCAGTGTATTTGACATTTGCATTTCTAACTAAATCATCCACCAATTGCTAATTCACAATCTGTGCTCTGATAAAGCATGAACAGAAGTAGAGCTGATTGTTTAACTTATAAAGATTGAGGCAGCCCATCATTGCTTCTGCTGAGTCTATGTCCTCCTGCAGATGTATGTAGTAGGTGGGGCTTCTCTGCTGTTCTCACTTGTGAGGTCTGCAAAGCTCTTAGCATGCATCCCTACCAAAGGTCAAAGCCACTATAACAGTGGTTCTCAACTAGAGGGTGAAGACCTCCCTTGGGGTGGTTCTCGAACGGCCCTTTCACAGGAGTCTCATATCAGATACCCTGCACATCAGATGTTTATATTTCAATTCATAACAGTAGCAAAATTACAGTTATGAAGTAACATCAAAAATAATTTTATGATTGGGGAAGTGGTTATCACAACATGAAAAACTGCATTAAATGGCCACAGTAGCACTAGGATGGGTGAGAAACATTGCTCTAGACGCTTGGGAAAGAGCAGGGAGAATCCAAAAGGGAAAGGCTAGAAAGCCAGTGTTAAAAACTTAAAGAAAAAAAAAATCACAACTTTTTTTTTTTTTTTTTTTTTTTTTTTTTGATTATTGCTGCTTCTAAACGAGCCAGGATCTGGTTCAACAGCCCAAGCTGGCTACAACTCATAGTCCTCATGTCTCCACATCATGAATGCCATTAACAGAGTCATACACTATCATGTTTAGCCTCATTCCTAAAATATACACTGCACCTCCTTTTACAGGCTAAAGGGGGCTAGCTGAGTGACTAACCATTTGTTAGGGTCTTATTTAAGCTTCGCTAAAATAATCAGGCAGCCATGGCATGAACCTGAGGAAGTGCTGCAGCAAAGAGCCAATGCGCAGTGAGGCCATGGTGGCACATTCAGGAGGATCTCTGTGAGTTCAAGGCCAGACTGGTCTACAGGTTAAGTTCCAGGACAACCAGGACAACAGAGAAACCTATCTCAAAAAACCAAAACCAAAACAAAGGAAGAGTTAATGTATAAAAAGAACTTTTGTTTCTGTATAGTTCCAACTCATTAACTTTTTACTTATACGTTGCATGCTTACAAAATATAGATACAGAATTCAAAATGTAGCTTACTGAACACTGACTAGCTTCTCATCTAAAACATAATGTGGCAAAAGAAAAATCCCAAGAAAATGTCCAACTACAATGCCAAAACTATTGGAAAAGAAGTTAGAGTTTATAGCTGGGTTTCGTGACATACAGCTTTAATCCTAGGACTCAGATGCAGAGGCAGATGTACCTCTGTGAGTTTGAGGTCAGCCTGGTCTACAAAGTGATTTCCAGGACAGCCAGGGCTGTTACATAGAAAAACCCTGTCTCAATCAAACAAAAACAAAGCAAAACAAAACAAAAAGAAATGAAATCAGAATTTGAGAAGGAAATTCAGGTCACTTGCAGAATGCTTTGAGTAGCACGCACAAAGCCCTGGGTTCAATCCCAGCACTTTATAGGAGTGGTAATCATGCCTATAATCCCAGCACTTAGCAGGTAGGAGGAGGATCAGGAGTTCTAGGTGATCTTTGGTTTCACAGTGAATTCAAGTCAGCATGGGCTCTATCAGAATTTGTCTCAAAACAAAACAAAAAAAAGGCTAGGCAGGAGTAGAGCACATCTTTAACCCCAACACTCAGGGATTGAAAACCCTTGAAAAACACTCAAAACTCAGCCTTGAAAAACAAACAAACAGACAAACAAAATACAAAATACAACACAAAAGTCAAAATATGATGTGACAAGCTAGATTTAAAGTGTTGTAAGTCTAGGGTGTGATTAGAGGTAAAGTACTTGACACACGAGAGGGCCCAGATCTGAGCCTATGCCCGCTCTAAAAAAAGACCAAAGCAAATAAAAATGGCAAAATAAAAATTTTTCTTCATAAAGAGGCATTTATCAGAATCCATCTATACCTTAATGATGTCACTATTTTTTATGGTTTCTACAAGTAGTTTACAAATTTTATGAGTAAGCAATATGCTGCTTTTTCTCTTCTTAAACATCTCTAACCTATGTGCAGGCATGCACGAGCCCCCATACACACACACACACACACACACACACACACACACACACACACACACAGCACTTGCAGTCAAAGTGGATGAAGGTAAGACGGAGGACAAGCACAGACACAGTCCATTACCGTGTGTAACAGCCTTCCTTCCACTGGCCATGACGCCATCACACAGTTGTATGATTTTAGGAATTCCAATGATCTGTTTCGAATGGTAGCGCTCATAGGACAGCAGTACCAGGAAGAAAAATATATTTGGAATAATTGCCTCTGATTCCCTAGAAACAAAGACACCCATTTAGACATTTCTTTTTAAAAATGAAAACATGTAATCTGCAATACACAGCATAAAACAAGTCAAGAGTCAACCTCAGGAGAAAGTACTAAGTTAAAGCACACTCTGTGACCTCATTTAATCCCACCCCCACACACCCTTGGTCTTCCTGCCTCTGCCACACTGAGAGCCTGATGGTTAGGATGGCAAAGCTACACCTTAAGCACTGCATGCCAGCAGGTAAGATCCTTCTAGCTCTTCATTTTCCTTTCCTCTATTGAAAAAATTCAGACACCAAGGAGAAAATGTTCCCTGGTCAAAAGTAAGGAGTCAAAGTGTCACATGATCAGAACAAGAGCTCGGTTTCCAGATCCCAGGGATACTCACAAAACTCTCCATTGTTACGCTTTACAAACTACTTGTTAAGAACTGTAATTCTCAAAAATTGCAAATATGTTATAGATACTGCAAGATTAGTAAAGCTTTAATGTCTAACAAGAAAAACTACAGATAGTGCAACTAGAGATCATAATCATTCCCTTAACTAAACCATGACCTAAAGTTAGGGAACAGGGTCCCACTGGGTAAGATGGCACTTAGTGACATGTTTCATACACTCTGAATGTGAAATGAAAACACACTAATGATTAGATGTACAATTGTTTCTAAGCAAATCTTGAGAAAGGTTTTCTGCAGGTAGTCATAGGAGGGAAAGTGGAAAGTATATAAATCAGACTCTACTGGGCACCAGCAGCACTTGGAGCACCTGTCACTGTAAGCACCTAGGACTGCATGTGTGTTCTTAACAAGGACAACAACTGAAGTAACTAAACATCAGTACCTGAACTGGCCCACTTCAATGTACTCAAATTGCTTCAGCACAAACCCGATGAATACCTAATGCAGGGAAAGAAAAGCTGCCATCAGTCACAGACTTACAATGTAAAAGCCGGGTATCATTTCTTGAACTGATCTGTGAACTATTTACAAGCACCACATACAAGATTAGCTTGTTTATAATCACGCTTTCAAAGCTACTTTGAAGTCAGGTAAGTGCAGAGTTCCTTCAGGCATGCCTTTACAAACACATTGGTCAAGGCAGTGAGGTAGAGTAAGGCCTGGAAGCCTTTGGTTAATAGCACTTACCTCTGCCAACTACCCTTCTCTCTCAGCTCATGCCTGAGTGGGGAGGAACGTTAAACTTCCCTAGTGCTCCTTTTCTCTCCAAACTCTACATTTTTCAATCTCTTTCTACCCCAATTGTTCTTTTTCACTGTAGACCTGCATAATTTATTAGTAATAACCAATCCACAAACTCAATGTTATGCTGTCTTTGAAATACCCTTTATCAAAGAAATTCATCCATTATTTTTTAAATTATAGCCTCAGGCAAGTTCTCAGGACTTGGGCAAAAGGCAGCCATATGAAATTTTGAGGCCAGCCTGGGCTACATGGTAGGAGTCTGTCTCACAAAAGGACAAACCCAAAGGCCATCTGTTCCCCACCTCGCCCCAATGTGCCTTTGTTTAATACTACAACTCCTACTATTCCAGGAAGTTACCTAGTCCTTGGGGAGGTGGGGCTTACAGATTAACTTCAGATCTTACAGTTTGCCCTGCTATTTGTCCCAGTATTTCCTCACTATATCCCCATTCCTCCCCTTTTGGAATGGGAATGTATATTCTACATCATAGTATATTAGAAATATGTAATTTGCTTTTTGATTTTATAAATCCAAGGTCATTACAATTGAGAAATCTCAAATGGGACTTTGTACTTTCAGACTGTAAAACTATAAATGCTTTTGAAGTTGAATTAAATACATTTTGCATTATGATAGAACCACAAGCCTAAGAGGAGCCAAGGAGTCTCCCCAACTGGCTGATCCTTGTAACTCACCCAGAAAGAGTAGTCCAAGATCAGACCACAAAAATGATGGTCAATTTTAAATAACTTAAAGAAAAATTCTTCTCAGAGAAGGCATGGATATAAGAGTTCCCCAGGAATAGAATTTGTATTACAGGCATGACTAGTGGAACTTTATGACCACAGGAATTGCAAGAGGAAGGCAAAGTGAGTTTGAGGAGAAGGGTTCTGATTCAAGTTCTATTTATTTATTTATTTATTTTTCAATTTTTCGAGGCAGGGTTTCTCTGTCTGGCTATCCTGGAACTCACTGTGTAGTCCAGGCTGGCCTCGAATTCAGAAATACACCTGTCTTTGCCTCCCAAGTGCTGGGATCTGATCCAAGTTACATAGCCCCCAGAATGGTGTAAAAGTGATTGGGCCTGCTGATTATGCCAGTGCTTGAAAGTATAGTCTATAAATGATATCTTGATGTTTTACAGTTATTTTTCTTATAACCCATTTGAGTCCAATTAGTGTTGCCTATGTGCTACTCCCCTGCAAAGAAAAATGACAACCACTCCCCAAGGAGTCATCAGCTGAGCCCCAAAACTAGCCATGCTGGGAGTTTGACTGGTTTGATCTTGTGCAGGGGCCACAACTGCTGTGAGTTTGTGACTGTAACAGCTGTCATGTCCAGAAGACGGCATTTCGCATCTCACAGCGCTCTTCCCGACCCTCCAGCTCTTACTTTTTTCCATTCTCCTCTTCTTCAGTGCTCCCTGAGGGGAGAGGAAGCCTAATGTCCCATTTAGGGCTGAGTACTCAACAACCACTTACTTGACCACTGTCCACTGAGAAATGAAGCTTCTCTGATCAAAGCAATCACTTGCTTCTCTATTTATTTATTTATTTATTTATTTATTTATTTATTTATTTATTTATACTTTATTGCGACAGGATTTCTCTGTGTAGCTGTGAGTATCCTGGAACTCACTCTGTAGACCAGGCTAGGCTTGAACTCAGATATCTGTCTGCCTCTGCCTCCAGAGTGCTGGGATTAAAGGTGTGCACCACCACTGCTTGGCTAATGATCACCTGTTTTTAAGAAGTCTGAATTTTGCATAATGATCTGGTCCATTTAATAAATAAAATGATTTATTCTATGTAAGATAGAATAAATCTTAAATTCTATCTTACAAGTTAAAGATAGCTTATTTTAAAGTTACAAGTAGGTATACAGATGTAGAAAACTTGTGGAAACTTCTATAAAGCCTAACCACACTGCATGGGACAGTCTTGGGCAGTGTCTTTTCAGGGTAATTTGTATTCAGTTAGGAACAGGTATAGTGACTACAAGGCCGAGAAGACAAACCTGGTCTGAATCCAGTAGACAGTAATTGACCCGTAGTTGAACCAGCTGTGCCAGCAAATCCAAAACCTGCTTCTGCAATTGTACAGATGTTGTCGTGGTGTACTGCTTCAATGCTTTTATAACAAGAGGTTCAAATAACCTAATGTGATTATGAATAGCATTCTATAGGAAAAAGTGACAGAAACCACAGTTGCAATTAGAAGCTTCTGGCAACTAATCTACAAAGTCTGAGCTCCGTTTCCACCCCTGTGACATTATCCACATGTCATCTGTAGCTGCAGTGCCATTCACCTTATCTGCACGGTTCTTTGTGACGCTTGTAAGGTTTGTCTTCAATTGGGCAGATACTTTCTGGAGTACATCAAACCACCTGCCAAATGGCCCAAAGCAGAAACAACAAATATATTTTAATAATCTCCTCTGTACTACTCAGCCATACATCAATTCAACTTCATGTTCAAAACAAATCAGATCATTTCAAAATGAGACTTGGAAAGGACACTGGGTTTAGGAGCAATGTGTGCTAGAGACAACAGGACTCAACTGAATGTGCAATGCTCCCCAGCACACTAAGAGGGCTTGAGAGAGGCGAAAGCCGGCTCAGAGATAGGTGATATCACTCCGTTTTCTTGGGGAAAAAGACTGATGAAGGAAGAACTTGATCACAAGTTCAGCATCAGCCTAGGCAATGTAGATAGAGAACCATCTCATAAAATTTTTGAAAAGACAAGAAAGCAGGTATTATGGTACATACATAAAAGCACACTACCAAGATAAATCTAAGAAAAGGAGTATTTTCCTTGATTCCAATATTGTCTGACCATCCAAAAAAGGAAAGTGAGAATGCTGCTAACACTGCTACACTCAGTAGCATCTCAAATATTTGATAATTATGGTAAAGAAGTTTATGAAACACCTTCTAGGGCTATAATGTAGCTCAGTGGTAACATACATGCCTATCATATAAAGCCCTGAAAGGAAGGAGAAAGGGAGGGAAAGACTTCTACATTTCAGGTATCAAAAGATTAACATAAATTCATATAGAAATAAAAATTAACATACCCTATACTATTTTATGCCCCTCAATAATTCTAAACACTAGCACTACTATGTGTCATTTTGAAGGTGGTCTCCTGAGTCACAGAACAAAGAAGCACCACTGACACATGCCACCTTACTATATACAGTGCCATTCATAAACACTAGCAAGTACCAAACACTTTCAACACGTAATGACACTGAGTGTGCCACTTCTAGTCTAGGACAAGATTTGGAACTTAGAATCTATACTGCACAAGCAGCCTGGGTTCCTCCTCTCTAGCCTGTCTGGATAGCAGACTACACCATAACTCAGTCAGTGGCTTGAAGGAAGGGCTACACATAACTTATCTGTGCATCATTGATGACAAATTTGCACCATAAATATTACCCTGAGGCATCATGCTCCTGCTCCGCCTGCACCATGTTCCTCAGGCTAGCATCAGCCAAAGCCTGTGTGAAGTGTGTGTATGGTGCCATGAAGCAGTAGTGATATAAGCCAGGCCTCACACTGGAAGAGCCAAGGCGCTGTGCGCGGCACTGAGACTTGCTGGGGTTGGAAGATAAGCCATCAAACTGTGAGGCTAAGTTTGTCCCAAAGAGTGTCTTCAACAGCTAAAATGAAAGAAATTAAAACGTCAGTACTTCACTTAATATAGATTTAATGCAGATGAGCAGCACAGGCCTGTCTGTAATGCCAGCCGGTGGACAGGGTTAGGATGGACAGGATGGAAATAGGCAGTCTGCAAGTTTCAGGAGAGCCTGGGCAACTTAGGTTACAATAGACGATAGAATAATTTATTTAAATTGACAAAATTGAATGACTGGATGTTAATATATATCATACCTTATAGTTTGCATAACTATTACAATTATGTTCAATATATATCTGAGAGAAAAGACCTTTTTAATGGACAAAAAGAGGGAAATGTTGTGGGTTTGGTTTAATGCTGCTTGTATTATGCTAATCATGTTCCTCAAAAACCTGTTTGTAGTATCCCCACACATAAGACACTGAGGGACCCTGCCCACAGTTGGTTCTGATTGGTCAACAAAGATGCTGATAGCCAATGGCTGGGCAGGGTATACAGAGGTGGGACTTTTAGGATTCCAGGGCTGGGGACAGGGAAAGGAGGGAGAGAGAGATCCACCATGCTGGAAGAAGGAGAACCAAGATGCCATGCCTGACAGAGAACACAGGAGCACTACATGTCTGGGTCCAGGGCAGCAAAGATAGAATATAGATTTTAGTAAGTAATAACTGGGATATCAAAGGGTGGATTAGCCATGTGGAAGTTAGGAGGTGGTCCAGTCCTTGAGCTGTTTAAGACATATAAAAATATAAAGGCTGTGTGTACATGTTTTTTATTCAGGAACCCAAAACATCAGGTGGGTAGCGAGGAGTACAACCACAGCCACCAAGATCGATTAAGTAGCATTTATTGGGAACTGCTACAGAGATCATATTTCAAAATTTAAAAAGTCTCAGTGATAGAGTGCTTTTCTAGAATGTATAAACCAGGTTCAACCCTCAGTACGACTAATGAAAGAAAAAAGGGAAAAAACAAAAGCAAAAGTAAGCATCATCCAGGACTATCCTTTCCCAGTAGCAAATCCCAGGAACATACGTGGAAGGCTTTGTTGTGAATCCCTATGAGTTAGCACCCCAGAAGATCCCACCATGTGGTGCCACCGTGCCTGGGAGTCTCTGTGGTTATCAGTGAAACTAGCCCTTTAGATACCAGACCACTGGGATGGGGTGGCAAAGGCAAAGCAGTGAGGACCAGAGATGCTTTTTGATGCCCTCTGCCCCCTCACAGTCCCAATCACAGAGCAAGGAGGAGTGATAGCCAGGGGCACCAAACTCTTCCTAATACTGCATCACAGCACCAGCTTCTAAAAAGGAACTAGGTTTTGTCGCTTGGCTCAGAGGAGTTAGCTCAAATCCCAAAAGACAGGAAATGAAACACACCTGCTGCACACAAACAGTTGCCATCATTGGTTCTCGACTAAAGCAGGATTTCAGGTATCCAAGGACCTCTTCAACACACTGTGAAAGGAAGAGGACAACATCAGTGACTTACAGGTAACCAATTATTGTTGCTACTCAGAAACAGACAGTGTCCATATAAACTATATAAATGTCAGAGAAATTCAGAGTTTTCAATTAATCATCTTAACAATCACAAGAACTGTATCTACAATTGTATAAAAACTGCTTTCTTGTACATTTACACAACCAATCTGTCACCCAATCATTCACCCTTTCCTACCTGAAGTGGTCAAAAATGTATTTTAAAGATTCCAGCTTTTATATCATAGTTCTCAGACACTGAACATCAGGCCACAGATATCAGTGATCCTGAAAAGTGAAATACAAAAAAGGCCCAGGATGGTCCTAGATAAGGACCTTAAGAGCATTCCCAGGCTGTGGCACAACAAGGGGACAGAAGCCAAGCTGTGAGGGTACAGTGAGTCCAAAGACCACCAAGAAAATGGCAGCTCACATGATATAGCACCAAGAAAATGAGTCGTTCAGAGACCCCTGGAGATTGGGGGAGGGTGTTCCTGAGTACTTCAAAGATAATTCTAAGGGAGCTAACAAAGCCAGACCTGAGAAGCAATCATCAGAAGAACTGAAGGAGCAGTGGGCACTCGCACAAGGCTGAACCTGCTGGCTTTCAGAACAGCAGAAAAAAATGGGAGTGTCTAATTTAGGGAAAAATTCTGCCTTAAAGAAATAGGGGGAGAGCAATAGAGGAGAACTCCAACATTCATCTGGCCTCCATGTGGACAGGTACCCACGTCCCAAACACACACACACACACACACACACACACACACACACACACAC
>JADRCD010230884.1:10087-23823 GCA_019843815.1 Montemys delectorum
ACACACACACACACACACACACACACACACACACACACACACGCACACACACACTAATAAATAATAAACAAATAACTTCTTAAGTTAAATAAAGATAGGAGATTTAAAGAGAAATAAGCCAAACTTCTAGTGATAGACTATAATTATAACGATAAAAGATGTAACAGATGGGATTTTATAGTATAGCAGATGTAGGGAAAGAAAAGCTTAAAGAACCTAAAGACTCTAACAGAAACTACAAAAGGAAAAGTAGATAGTGATTAAAAACAAACAGACCTAACAAGTGGGGCTGGAAAGATAGTTAAGAGCAGATGCTGTCTTGCTGAGAACCTGTGTTTGGTTCCCAGCACCTACATTATTAATTGGCTCACAACTACCTACAACTTGACCTTCAGAAGCTCTGGCGCCTTCCTCTGAATTCTGCCAACACCTCCACTCACATGCACACACAGACATACACATTAAAAATGGTAAAAATAACTCTAGAAAAATCAAACCCAAATCCTTAAAAGAGCAACAGTAAACTAAGAGCAATTTTAAGTAACCAAGTATGGGTTTTTAGAAGGTAATTAAGAGATAGGGTGAGGGAAAAGGTTGGAAAGATATAAGGAAGTAGCCTCAACTTTTCTAAACTGTGGAAAATTATAAAGGCCCAGAACCAAGAAACTCAACAAACCTGAGTACAAGAAACACAATCACTTCAAGAAAGGAAAAACCACATCAAGCTAAATCATAGTAAAATCACTCAAAAATAGTATGAAGTCTTGGGAGAAGTCAGAAGAAAACACAATACAGAACAGTTAAGGAGATATGTGGGGAAATATATTATTATACATAATCTAAGCAAAACTTGCACACTATACATTCAAATATGTATAAAAATTAGTGTGGAATAACAAGATCTCCTGGACAATGGGGAATGAAAGGATTTTGCCGATGTCATGTGATGACACAGACTAACCATACTTGGAGCAAGGCTATGAGACCTATGAGACACTCACATCAATTCTCCCTGTTCATTTGTTTTTGATATGGGCTGTCTTTCAGCTCCTACCACAGCTTCCCGAGTTTCAGCCTGTAAGGGGTATGTATCATTATATCTAGCTTACCAGGTGTGAACACTATATCAGTTTTCAAACTGATTCTTGAAAAGAGCATCTGTTTATTAAACAAATGTGTGCTGAATATTAATAGTTCAGGCACTGCTGCATGCAATGAAAAGACAAAAATGCAAAATAGTGTGTTTGCCTGATAATATGGGTCAAACAAACAAACAAATGAGGAAGAAAAGCAAGATTCAGTCTGTATTGGATTTGTGCAGGCGTGTTCCCTTACTGTTATTCCCTAAACAATACAGAATAACAATTACATGGAACTGTAACAAATGCATGATGCTGTAAGATAACTAAGTCTTATAAGCCTATGTGGGTAGGCTTTCCAAATTTGATACCATTTCATACAAGGAACGATAGCATGAATGGATTTTGACATTAGTGGTTGGCAGGCCCTGTATTTCACTTGAAGATACAAGTTGAAGATGGCTGTCTAATTCACTGTGTAGTATATTAGAAACGAGATGTACTAGTGGAGAGGAAGCAAAATCTTTAGCAATGGCACAGAACATGGATGAACTTGGATCTGCTTTCTGAGCTATGGAAGGAGCCGGTCAGTTACCCTTGTTAATCTGGTTTTGTCTCTTTCCATTTACAAAGCTCGAGGGAGAAACAAAGGATCCTTTAAGCACATTTTTCAACATGTTCTAGACTGAATGAAAAACTGTGGTAATAAGACCTGACACACTAATAACAGACCTAACAGAAGTGCCCTGGTACCCTGTAGTACTAGGATACAAATGGGATGGAGTCTCCCCTGCCTAGGAATCATCTGAGATACTCTGAGCCAGGTTCAAGGAAAAAAGACCACACACAAACCTTTCCAATGTCCTGCAGTGTCGCCAGCTCTAGAATCTGAGAAAGGACGTCCAAGGCAGAGCGCAGGAACCCCCCAAACTTTTCAGTGCTGTTCTGAAGATCTAAGGTGACCTTGGCAAGGTGGAAGGAGAGAGCACACGGTTACTGGCACCACCGAAGTCTGGTTATCTACAACAAAGACACAAATGCCGTCTGCTGCGGGGAGATTCTTCTGCAATGCTGACCTAGACTCTAACCATCCCAGGGATGTGTGGTCACTGTTAATTTTAGATGTAGTTAAATTAATCTTAGGATGATTAAGATTCTAAAAGCTTCGGCTTAACTGAGGTCTATAACAATTCCCCTGTTTCTACAGATTCAGATGAGGGGGATTAATCATGCAAAAAACCCAGTCCAAAAAACATTACAACACAAGAGAATCTGCCCACTAAACTTGAATCTAACCACTTATGATGAAGAGAATACTGGACAAATGCAGGGAAAAGACACTGAAGAGAAAATGAGAATGGTCTTGATAGTTTCCTGGTGAATGGCTACACTTTGCAGCTACCCTTGAGGACTATGGAAGTCACTTATGCCCTAGGATGGGGCGGTATCCCATCTTCTTCTCTAGGCATTTGGCCATCCCACGTGGGTGACAAAAATGTTCCCCTTGCCATGGCCACCTAAGGTTAAACCAAGCCTCCCTCCCTCCCTCCTTCTCTTCCTTCCTCCCATCTCTCTACAGTTGCCTCTAATAATCGAAAATATGGTGCCAATGCGAAATTCGAGCTCTAAAGCTTTACGAAAATATGAAACTTTTACTTCAGGCTTTGTAAGAGCCCTGTGTAAACTTTTGCATCTCAGGATATACAAGTTCACTAAGTATGGTTTAAAAAGGCTGCAAAATTCCAAACAAAAGAGAAGTTAGCTTAGAATTTGTAACAAAGAAGGGTTAATAGGTAAAAGTCTATGTACGGATAACCTTAATGGCTATAGCACACCATGTATGTAATTTGTGTTCAACTCTTGCTTGGAAAATGGGCAAGTGTGAAAGGGCTCACCTTCCCACCATCTTGACTGTGCCTTCATCTGTGACCTCAACTAAGATGATTACACTGTACCCTCTGCTTACCACTGTGTCCCATTTTTTGGACTAAGGAGGCAACACCAAGCTTCCAAGATGGTTTGTTTTAAAACTGGATCATCCAAAAATCTGTTATATTTTTGCTATCTTTGTTAAGCTTTACCTATTTGGAGAAACTAAGTCATATAAAAAGTTGATCTATTATAAAAGTACATTATAAGAGGCCAGTCTCTCTGGATTGTTTTACGGTTTAAAGTTCTCTCTCTCTCTCTCTCTCTCTCTCTCTCTCTCTCTCTCTCTCTCTCTATATATATATATACTTATATATATACACACACATATACATATATACACACACATAACATACATACACATATATGTATATATACATATATATACACATACATACATATATATACATGTGTATATATGCATGTGTGTATAATTTTTTTAAATTTAAACATATCAAGGATAACATTATAAAACTCTAATCTTATATAGAGTTATTAGCTTATTGTAAACTGTTTAAGTTAACTAAGATATACAAGTTAATGCTCGATCATCTTATAAATGATTAAACTACTTAATGTGCCCAGAACTATGTTTATAGTCATGCTAAGTACAAATGAATTCATTTACAGGGATATAGCGCTGGGTGGGAGAAACCAACTTTTGTTTTGTTACATTTTGTTTTTTATAGACAGGGCTTTTCTATGAAACACTAGCTGTTCTGGAACTCACACTGTAGACCAGGCTGTATGAATTCAGATCTGCCTACGTCTGCCTTCCTAAGGGCTGAGATTAAAGATGTGTGCCATCACCACCCAGCTTGAGTTACTTCTATCTCCTATCACATAATATTCTATATATGTTGTCAAAATTAAGCCTAAAACAGGTACTCAAAACAAGCTTAAAGTAAACCTAAAGTGTTTAAATTAATGTAGAACAATATTCAAAATCAAGTATATAAAATTAATAATGAAAAAAGAATGCTTAAGTAAAATGGGTTGTATTCCATCAAACCACCATGGATTAAAGCTGGAGATCAACAACAAAAACAACAGAAGGTTTACAAACTCAAGGAACTAAGCAACAATAAATAATACCCTGTTTTATCGTTATGCAGGAGTCTGGTATATAAGCCAATGGCTAATAAAAGTTACCTTATCCTACTACATAACTCTGGTATGTGGTCCAGCCAGTTGTATGATTGCATTTAACCTTATGTTAAATTTATAATTTAACCTTACATTGATTCATGATAACCGTGATGTAGAAGTTTTCTTCATGCTCCTTAATTTCCTCACAAAGTTGTACAGTCATTACCTCCTGACTTATGTCCTAGATCTTTGCCAACTGTTACGTTTTACTGTGGCCCCTTGGATGGACCCTCTTCTGAGACCCTCTAACTGCTGCCCCATCATAAGTCAGCCTTGAGATAGTTATAAAGATCCACACCCCTAAGCCCATAAAAGCAGTCTGGGTCACCTCTGAAAGGGAATTGATGGGCATGGGCCATCTAACTCATCTTTCTAACTCTAGACATTTGGTTGGGGAAACCTCTGACCTACAACAGTCTTTGTATCTGTCAACCTCTCTTGGTCTCATCAGCTCTGATCAGCTTAAATATCCTTTAGGACCTGCTTGACTCCTTGACTCCTGCATTTCAAAATTAAAAAGGACTAGATCTAACACTGGAATGAGATTTGTGTTCTCTTCTATGAATGTGCTGTTTCCAGGCCAATAAATCTTAACTTCTTTGAAAAAACTTCAATGACAAGTCTATTCCTATGTGTGGGTTTCTGGTTCCCTCCCACTCTGGTTCCTCACCTGGATCACTCCTTTTATCCTTATTATACTCATATTTATGTTTTGACCTGACTTTTAAATGTTTTACTTATTGAACTTCACCTTACACTTAAACTAAATATTTGAAGTAAGCTTTTCCAATAGCTCTCATCCTACAACAGCTACATTTGCTCCTGTGATACTGAGGAAAGCTGGCTAAAAGTGACTTTGTCCCTTTCACCTTAGGCCAGGTACAACTCTTTAATCAGTCTTTTATTGTTTCTTGTTCCCTCCTTTGCTACTCTAGCTCCCTGCTACTTCTGGTAATGGAAGCAGTCACTGCCACCCCGAATCAACTTTATCCTTATTGTCTCTCGCCAGTCTGTCTTTTCTACCTCTGCTTCTCCCTATTCTTCAACCTTCTTGGAAATCTTTCAGTTCTACTCTGTAACCATGTCATCTATTTACAGCCCTCTGAGAATTATTTTCCAAGTCTCTTTAGAAATATAGGACCACAACTGCCTGATCCATCTCAGCTAATCAAGTTAAGACTCTCCTTGCTACATAACCAGAGAACCCCTCTTCAATGGACTCAAAACTACTGCCTCTAACAAAGACCTTCCTCAGCAGAAAACAGTTATAAATCCCCTGCTCTGAATTTTTTATATCATCTTAAGAGAATGATAGTTTGCCACTTAAACACTACAATTCCCAGCTTCCCTTGCAGACTATGAAAGTAATTTCTGGCCCATAAGGGTCAGCATCCTATCTTCTATAGACATTTTAGGCATTCACTTGCAGGTGACAAACTACTCCCCTGCCATGAACATGGCTCTTTCTGCCTGTGGCCAGACTAAGCCTCTATTTCTTTCCATCCTCTGTCTCTCTACAGCAGCTTTTCTACGGCCTAACAGGTCTAAGCCTGGGGTGCACTGGGATCAACCTCAGTATGCCAGGGACAGGAAGGAACACCAGCTGTGAGACCTGAGATCCTACAGTGCAGAACAATGCAGTGATGGTGTATGTGGGATCAAAGGCCTAGGAAGGAATGGCTTCACTCAAATCAGACTTCTTTCTCAATTGTGGTGGTTTGAATATGCTTGGCCCAGAGAATGGCACTATTAGGAGGTGTGGCCTTGTTGGAGAAAGTGGATCACTGTGGGGGTGGGCTTTGAGACCCTTGTCCTAGCTGAATGGAAGGCAGTCTTCTCCTGTCTGGATGAAAATGTAGAACTCTCAGCATCTCCAGCCCCACATCTGCCTGGATGCTGCCATACTTACACCTTGATGATATGGACTGAACCTCTGAACCTGTAAGCCAGCCCCAATTAAATGTTGTCCTTTATAAGAGTTGCCGTGGTCACAGTGCCTGCAGTAAAACCCTAACTAAGACACCCAGACAACAGGGAAGGAAAAATAGAAGGGGAAGAGGAGAAATAGAAGAAGAGGAAGCAAGAGAGGAGTGGGTAATAAAGGGACTCAGAGTTAAGAGTGAAGGGAAGACAAGGTAAGAAGACACAGTAGGGCAGAACAGCTACTCAAAACATACAAACTTAAGAGTTACAGAAGTAAAACCACAGAGCAAAGGAGCAGAAATCTGAGATATTGGGGAGGCCAAAATTAAAAGCAAATACTTGAGGTTTCAGGACAAAAAGAGGGCCAAGAGAGGAACATTGCTGGAAACATGAAAAGGGCCCCTAATGACAGATGATGAAAGTACAAACAGGCAGAACACTGCATGTGCCCTCCTCTACGTGGGCTGATAGAATACATAAAAAGAAGCTCTGAATATTATCACTCGTTCTCAATAAAGAAGCTATACACCTAGGAAACATTAAGAAATACCAGGGCTATGTGAATAATCTATTAAGTTCCTTTAAAAATTCTTTTAACTCTCATTGATTTCTGAGGTAAGGAAAGGAGCTTTAACAAACAGAGAAGTATCCTGTGATCAAAAAGGCCATCTCAGTCTAACATTCCCTTAGATTAGATCTGCCTGTAGGAAGATACACAGTGGACATGATTCTAAAGGGGAATAATCTCCATGGTTTTCAGTATTAGACAGGCTATTCAAATTTTCACATGTAAAAATAGATAATATCCAGAAAATTCTAAAGAAAAGTGGCAATTGTATCAGGAAACCACAATAATTTTAAAATGTGTTTCTACAAGGTATGGTGGTTCATGCTTTTAGTCCCAGCACTTGAGAGGGAGAGGGAGAGGGGGAGGCAGAGGCAGAGGCAGAGAGGCAGAGGCAGAGGCAAAGGGGCAGAGGGGCAGAGGGGCAGAGGCAGAGTGGCAGAGTGGCAGAGTGGCAGAGGGGCAGAGGGGCAGAGAGGCAGAGGCAGAGGCAGAGGCAGAGGCAGGTGGATCACTGTGAGTTTGAGGCGCTGAGGTTCGAGACTAATTCTAGTCAAGCTAGGGCTCTAGTCTCAAAAATAATAAATTCATTAGTTAAATAAAAAAATTAAAATGTGCTATTAAACAAGTGAACAACTGATGTAACAAAAAAATAAATGAAACTATACAATCATGAGATCATAACATTTGATAAAAATAGAATTTTAAATCAATAAGGGTAAATCTACAAATCATTCTTTAATGCTAGGATAGTTATGGAAAAAAAAGAATGTAAACCCAGACACAATCATCCAAAGGCCAATACAAAGCTGAATCAGGGTCATCTGGCAAAAGAGTCCCTACACTGATAGAAAACCCTAGCTGACAAGGGTGCCAAAGTTATAGGTCTATACTGAACGTCTGCTTTTCTCCCCTGAAGCTACAATTTTGGTTTGTGTTGGGTAATTGCACTATCTTATAAGGCTGACAGAGGGAGAAGACACATGAAACCTGCTTGGCTTGACTGTGTGTCTTCAGGACATGGCAATGAAGCTTACCTATAAACAGGACTATGTACTGTATGTACCCCAGGAGTCCTTGAGGCATAGCTTTCTAAATCCAAGGTATTCTTGGGAAGTCAATAAACAAACAACACCCAGAGACCACAGATCTTTGCTCTAATACAAAATTCCTAAATATATGGAAAGCTTCCATAAACCAAGCTAGAAGACAAATGAGAAGCAAAATTTAAATCCTCCTGTTACAGGGCTTATTTCTATGTAAGCATGAACATGGGTACATGGGCATACATCACATTGGAAGTACATGTTCAGAAATAAGCATGTGGCTCATGCTTTTAGTCCCAGCACTTGGGAGGCAGAGGCAGAGGCAGAGGCAGGTGGATCACTGTGAGTTTGAGACACTGAGGTTTGAGACTAATTCTAGTCAAGCTAGGGCTCTAGTCATAAAAATAATTAATTCATTAGTTAAATAAAAAAATTAAAATGTGCTATTAAACAAGTGAACAACTGATGTAACTAAAACATAAATGAAACTATACAATCGTGAGATTGAGCAGTACCTTATAGTTGGCGTGAGTGGCTTTCAGGACATCATGCAGTTTGAGGTAGGAAGGGAGATGGTAGAAACTCCCCAGTGAAGATGATTTACTTGCTGTGACAGGACCTAAGGTGTCTGATTGTCGAGAGGCTTAGAGAAAAACAAACAAAACACCAAAACCCCCAAATTAAACTTTTAAGTCTAAGGAAAAAACGTTCTAAGTTTAACAGCAATTAGTGCAATGATGACGTTTCAGAATGGTCTAGCAGAAACATTCAAGTCTTTCCCCTGACTTTTAAAGTATGTGCTCTGGGAGGTAGAAAGGAGTTGAGTAAAATCCTAACAGCCTGAGAATAAAAGAATGGAAAGAAGTGGCAGGCAGCAGGGCATCAGCTGATGGAGTCATAGGTGGCCTCAGCTGTCCTCTGCTGACCAAACAGTTGAAGCCAACCTCAGGATCCCTTGGTCTAAGTAAGGCTCCTGGGATACATGAGGCAAATGAGTTCTAGGATATTCATTAAACACTTGTGGACATGTTGTGAAAACTGTAAAGGGTGTATACACTGAGACTAAAGAGCCAAGCGCCAAGCAGAGCAGTCTCTAACTCTTCATCTTTATCTAAATTTCTAAGGATTTCTCACTTGGAGGGCTTGGTTTGAGAGGTCATCAGTTACATTTTCAAGTCTATAGCTTTTAAACAGGTAAACCCTCCTGTACTACTCTAGCCAATCCCTAGAGCATCTTTTAAGATTTCATTGTTAGTCCAAGAATATAGAACATTCATAGAGTACCTTTAAGAGACCTATTCTATAGTCCTGCTACAAGGTTAATAACATCAAATACATGAAAATCACCAGGGAAGATTTAAAGCTTTCTCACCAAAAAAAAAAAAAAAAGTCAAGTACTAAGTTAAGGCATCCATGAGGCTTACAAACAAGTGCTTTGCAGCATGTGTCTACGAAGCCTGCTTGAAATGAACATATACAGAAAGAAGGTAGCCCCAGGACACAGGCATCACTCTGCTTCCCATCCCAAAAGGGCATAGACAGGACTCTGTTACTTTAACTATGACAAAACTCTGGCCCTTTTGACCTGATATCTCCCCAAGTACAGAAGCCCCTCCAAACATCTGTGTGATTTCTAGACTCCTCCAAATTAGATGACTATCTCCACTGTGTCTTTCTGTCTCTATCCTGTTTGTTTTAGGTAAGTTCTCACTCATAAACCAAACTGGCCTCAAACTCTGAATTCACTCTGCCTCCTGAGTGGTTAAAGATACATCATCCCTGGCTTCTACTGTCTTGTTACCTCTCCCAAAAATGACTCCTCATTTGCCTTATCAGAACTCTTCCCGTACCATCACTGTTTGTTGCGTTTGGTTCTGACTACCACCCACATCTATTCCTAGCCATCTTTGTCCCTTTAATAAAAATTCAGAGTTCTTCCCTGCAAGAAGGGGAGAAGGAAGGAAGCGCAGAAAAGCAGGCTCCTTACTATAGCTTTACTCTGTAAAGTGATAGTTTATCACACAGACACTTCTGAAGCACCCAGAGAACTCTTCCCG
Source organism: Montemys delectorum (assembly GCA_019843815.1). Taxonomy (NCBI): domain Eukaryota; kingdom Metazoa; phylum Chordata; class Mammalia; order Rodentia; family Muridae; genus Montemys; species Montemys delectorum. The sequence goes on from JADRCD010230884.1 coordinate 19,836, forward strand.
GATTGTACTGTAGTGGACCAGCTTTCCTCCTTACGGTGTTTACACTTCTGCACTGCATGTAGCTCCCTTCCCCCCAGAAATTGCTTCCTACCTGCACTGGTCTCACCACCTTTCTTGGGACTCATTGGAGTAGAAGCTTGTTCTCCAGGTTCTTTCTCCTTTCCTTTCCGTCGAATAGGACTTAGAGAAGGGGGGTTTGTTAGAGAAGGCAAAGCTGCCTAAAATAAAAAACAAAAATATAATGAGATAAAACTAATACAGGAACCAAAACCTAAAAATACTAATATACAGTTCCATTATGTATTGGAAAGTACTAGTCCAGGCAACTCATGGCCTTTGAGCTCCTATTACAGAGCTCAGTCGGATACTACACAGATGATTCTACTTTTACACACATAACTGTACATAGCAGGTGTAGCTCTGAATTTCCTCACACCAGCACTGAGAATGGGTTGGAGAAGGGAGGGCCTCCAGGGAGTTAAAAGGATCTAAAGTCACTGGCACCCCAACCATGTCCCCTCTAAGAGAAGTCAATCAGGACATTTTATGTGAACCATCACATGAGTAAGCACAGTGAAACATCTGTATCTTAATTTTTAAGTGAGGAGACAGTGTTCTGAATTAAGCCACTTGCTTAGTGTCATAGCTAAAACCCAACAAGTCAATAGCCCAGATGTGACCTATGCTCTCCAATATGCAACCCCAAGGATACATGGGACAATCAGGCTCCTACACACTAAGAAGAAAGATGGCACAGGAGAATAGACACAACATGGCAAGAGGCAGGCACATCAGGTCTTTGCTGTGCTCCTCACTCCCTTTCTAGCTTCAGCCTCTGTCCTACTCATCTGTTGAAATCAAGAAAATGCAAGAGAGGGGAAGGGAGTTTCAGAATGAGGTCATGGTGGCAAGACCCTCATAAATAGGATCACTGCTCCTATGAAGAGAGACTCCAGGAGCTCCCTTTCCCCATCCTCATGAGAAGGCCAGACTTAACCAGGGGTCAAATCTGTCAGTGCCATGATCTTAGAATTCTCAGCTTTTATAACTGCAAGAATAAGTAGCCACTGAGACTCTGTAATGATAGTAACCCAAACTGGGTGAGTCACTAAGCACCTCTGATCCTCATCTATAAAGACAAGCAGAGTAATCAGGATGAATGGCTGAATAGCTATAATCAGGCAGTGCATGGAAGGAGGCAGGAAGGCTGCGGGGGCAGGTGAGAAACTAACACACTGAACAAACTTTTGGTATCAAGAGCCTTTTACAAATCCACCATGTGTTGAGGCCAGCAGCAGAGAAGCACACCAAGAGACAAAAAGGAGAGTAATGGCTATCCAGAGACAGAGGCAAAGAAAGGATTTTGGAGTTACAAGGTTGACTGTAGTCATATCCACACAACTCTGTGGCATAATTTAAAACAACAACAAAAACAACAACAACAAAACATATGGTGACTCACTGTAATTCCAGTATTTGGAAGGTTGAACTGAGAGAATCACCATGAGTCAAATGCCAATCTGGGATACATAGTTAATTTCAGGCTAGTTGGCTTACACTCAAACAAAATTAAATTGTATACTTGAATTTTATGGAACGTGAATTACTTCAATAATATATGATTTCCAAAAATAGGCCAGTGCAGATACACCAGTTTATACCAGAATCCAGAAAAGAGAAGGTATGTATTAATGAACATGTACACTAATGCCAAAGGGATGTTTGTGCACATGTATATATAGGTATACTTGTGCTGTTTTATTTTTTCTGAGACAAGGTTTCTCTGTGTAGCCCTGGCTGTCCTGGAACTCACTCTGTGGACCAGTCTGGCCTCAAACTCAGAGATCCACCTGCTTTTGCCGGAATTAAAGGCATGTACCACTACCAGCCCACCTTAGGTAAATTTTAAACAAAGTATTTAATAGGAAAAATAAAGAATAGTGAGCTGAAATAAAACTATAGTAGCTCCCGTTTCTATCATGACAAAGTACAAAGTGTGAGAAGAGAAGCAGGTACAGAGGAGGGAAGAAGAAGGCCAGGCTCTGGCTAAGGCATCTGACACATTTTAGTCAGCCTCACAGACTAGCATCAAGATAGTAGTCACATAGAACTAAGGCTCCACAGAGTTGAAGCCCCCGACAGACATGGGCACATCAGCAGCCTGATTCTTTAGCTGCCTGTTCAAAAGTCTAGTTCAGTTAAGTCACACAGCCACATTTCAAAAACACAAGTGCCTCATGTATTGAGTGACTACTGTTGTGGCTAGTACGCACATGGAAAATTCCTGCTATAGCAGAAAGTCCCAGAGAATAGAAAGAAAGTAGATGATCCACAGGACAGCACCTTTAACAGTGGACAAGAAAAGCTGAACCAGACAGTGCAGGATGATGGAAGAAACACAGGAAGCCATATCACTCAGGGTAAAAAGTAGCCCAGAGGATAGAAAGGCTGTCAAAGTACCCATAAAACTGAAATGAGTGCCACTAACAGGAAGTACTATGAAAGGTGGCATCAGAAACCAGATGGACTGCAGTTGAAGAATGGATGGCTCAAGAAGGGGAACAGAGTCCTGCCAGAAAGGGCCAAAGACCTCAACATACAAGTCCATGCCTGAGCAGATGGAGGGACTCTGTGGCTAGGATGATTCTTCAGAAGTTTTATTGTGATGGGGCAGAGAAAGCAAGTGAAGGAGCCTGGAAGGTTAAAGGGAAATAATCACTTCTGAGCCTCATGGCTGACATCAAAAAAGAATACAAAATAACTACATCTTTATGTTAAATACAGGGTCTGAATAAGCTAATTTCTTTACTTATAGCAAGAAATAGAGAAGAAAGAAACTACTAATATGGATGTTCAGAAAGTCCAATCATTAGGCAGATGATAATGGCTGCCCCCAAAGAACAAGTTACCTTGATTGCTGGTCCAGGAGTCACATCATCCAAAACATGAGCACAGATATTGATCACCTTCAGCAGGTGTGAGAAAAGTTGCTCCACCATGGGCACCAGAGTCCGATCCCCCAGCGCAGGCCAGATTTCCTCCTGCCTGGTGGCTGCTGTGTTGGCTTCTTCTTCAGAGGTCCATGAACTTCTCAGAGACTTGGGGGCACTCGCTATGACACAGGCACATACATTACTCTACCTCCAATGTGTGAGCTGGGAAGCAGTTGTGGCCTAAGTTTCTCACTGATCTGTGCTAACATATGGATGAACCTCTACATCTAAACAGATGTCTCAAACTTACATGAAAGTGCTATATGGCCCCCAAGTCCCAATCTTCCAAAAAGTCACTACTATCCTCCAGCTATGGGTGTGATCCTCACAACAGAGAAGCAGCTAGAGATCAGCCTGGAGATGCTGGCTCCATTAGGCTTTCTACCCCCTTTTTCTACTCCTAAAAGTGCACTCATGGCTCAGTCTTCTCCCACAAATACCTGAGCTTCCCTACTAATTTTAGCCCAAACTCAAATCAGGTTGAGAGATCTTCATAAAACATACCAATGACAAACAGAACAAGTCAATATTCCTCAGTAAGACCGGGTACCCTACCCCCAAGTCGATTCAATGGTTTCTGACCTGGCTGGCTGTATTCTTCACTCTTCCTCCTGTCCTCAGGTGATATCCACAGTAACTTATATTCAGTATTAAATAACTTTTCAGTTCTCTAAATCCTTATATATGCAATACCTCACTTGCTGTATCCTTTTCTATTAACCTATTAATCTGACCAAATAAGAATGTATACAGCTGTTCTGCTGCTCCTGTGCTTGTCTGTATGCATCTCCTGCTACTGTATAACCCACTGAAGAATACAACCCTACCTGTTATAGACCAAGCCTAGACTAAGCCACTGCCTGGCACACGGAACCCAGAGAACAAAATCACATCCAAATACCACCACTCAAACATCTGACTGACTTAAACATCTTGTGACCTACACATACACACACACACACACACACACACACACACACACACACACACACACA
>JADRCD010230884.1:23833-58753 GCA_019843815.1 Montemys delectorum
ACACACACACACACACACACACACACACACACACACACACACACACAAATACTCAGCACATAACTACTCCCTTCATACACATTTACATAAACAGACAATATCTCAAATCTGGATTAAGGAAACCAGCTGTCCCCCAAATTAACAATCATGTTCTTCTATCTTGAGAACCCCTCACCAGCAAATCAGAACTCAGTCTAAGAGCCTATCCCTGCTAGTACCTGCTAGCAAGTTTCCAGCCAAAATCAAGGCATCCTGATGGGCTGAGAGATCCAGTGGAAACCAAGCTGATGAAAGCAAGGTGAGAATCATGGAGGCCATCCCAACAGTGCAGCTCTTCCTGGACTCATCAGAGGCACTCAGTGGGGGCACTCTGAAAGCAGACATTTCCAAAGGCAAACATCAAGTTCCAAGCATACAGTCTTACTCTTTCATGCCCCTGTGAGCCACCCATTCTACCTTTTTACCTTGTTTGTTGATGTGGTTTGGGTTACTTAAGTCTCACTCTCATTTATGTAGTTAGTCTCCATGGCCTGGAACATACTATGTAGCCTGTGCTGTGCTGCAAAATGTGTCAAGCCTCCTACCTCTGCTTACCAAGTACTGAGGTTACAGTGTGAGCTACTATCATTTTAAAACTGCTAGCTAACACTCTTCCTGGAAATCACGACTTCACAAAAGTCACTTGGGAAATGAAATTACACAGGAGAGTTCATTGAGAGAACTAGAATGATATTCTGATGAAATTCAAATTTTCTTCCCTTTCTGACTTAGCAGACTGTACTCCAATGTCAAAGTTGCTCAAAAGTGCAGGACCTATGTCTGGAACCTGTAACTTTTCAGTCATGATTCACACAAAGAACAGAACAATCACTCTAGATGACAAAGCATGTGACCATTAGTTGGCCATATATTTACGCTTAAAAGAAATCTTTAGACTTCTTTCCAGATGTGATGGGAACCCACAAAGTTTCCCAGTTATCAGCACAAGTGAGGGCTTGCTTATTAGTGCTGAGAAAACTAAATGATACCCAGATGGCGGTAGGCCATCTACGGGAGAAATTATTTTGTAAGGAAACATAATAGCACATTCTTACAGCTCATCACAATTCTGGATGCTAACTAACTTTCATTACCTAGTTATTTTATAAAGAAACTGATGAGAAAGTTTTTACTGCATATGAAAGTTCCTTAATGAGCCCACAGATGATGTCCTCAGACCCTGAAAGATGCTTACAAGCACCTGACATTCATAAGAGTCACAACTGCATCAGCATCCCCAGCAGTGCCTTCACCAATTTCACACATCTCACATGGCAGAAACAAGGGTTCCAGCATATATTTTTCAAAAAAATGCAAAGAGATGCAACATAAAAGGAAAAGAAGAGAAGGGAAGGGAGAGAAGGGAAGAACGGGGAAGAGGGTTGGAGTAGAACAAAAGCAAGAGACCCTGCAGCTGTGTTTGTCCTGGGTGGGTGACTGGCCTGCACACTGAGGAATGTACATACCCACAGTGCCATCCTAAACTCCAAGTACAAACTGGAAAGGCCGCAGAGAGAAGACACAAGGCTTCACAGCATCCAAACTGCAGAGAAAGGAATGGAAAAGTCACACCAACACCACCAAAGGCTTACTGGATTAAACCTATACACACAAAAAACGAATTAAACAAAAGCTGAGACCTGTAAGTAACTACAGGGTAGTCATCCTACCACTGGGCACTGCATACTTCAAACAACAGAACTGAATACACCTGTCAGTAAAACGTTGTTAGAGCCCACAGAAAGGCAGCCAGCAGCTCCTGTTAGGAACTCTAATTGTCCAGGGAGACTCAAAGTCTCCCTAGAAGTTTCTCTCTTCCTCCCTCAAGACCTCAGGTCAAAATGATTAAAATAAACCTCCAGATCAGACCAATGCTTTGACATGTGCAGATCACAATTAAAATGAATCTCATATCTTGAACATATTTAAATTTGAAAGGCATTTAGTTAGCAAGACAGCTGAAATCTCAACTGTGTGACTCTCAACAATGTCCAAGTATTTCTTCCATTGCACACATAAAGGTCTTTCAAGGAACCATCACATAATAATTCTGTATAATATTTCTCTTTCTGATTTTAAAAGTTACATGTGATTATTTTAGAAAATTTATGAATACTTGAAAATTGTAAGTAAGAAAATGAAAGTTAGTCACAATCCTAAAAATCAACCTAGCAATTTTCTGCTTGTCCTTTTTCTAAGTTTGTAAAGACTATATACATATGAATATTACTTTTCTAACCTAGAATCAAACTACATTTCCAAGATATTTTTATTCCATCTGTCATTCAACATTAAAACTTAGGTTACATGTCTCTATATCATAAAGATTCTCCAAAGCAACACATCACCATGTGTCTAACATAATACTATATGTTATTTAGTATTTTATTGTAATTAGAATATAATCATTTTTGGATTCTTATATATTAGTTCTTTTCCAGTTTCAATGTGATTTAAGAAAAATTTAGCTGGCATTTCTAGTCTACTCCTTTAGTATAAGTTACAAAGTCAAAGTCAATTATTCTAGAGCATTCTAAGTTTTGGTACATTATCAATTCAGATCATGAGGTTTTAAAATGTATACTTAAATTATATTTATGCTACATGCACATATAGAGTTCAGAGGACTTGTGGGGTCTGTCTTCTCCCTTCAGATATATGGGTCCTAGGGATCTAATTCAGATCATTAGGCTAAAAACCAAATATCTTTACCTGCTGCCCCATCTGGCTTGCCTGTTTTAGATAATTTTTGTTTTGTTTTATAAGACAGGGTTCCTCTGTGTAGCCCTGGCTGTCCTGGAAATCACTATGTAGACCAGGCTGGCCTCAAACTCTGAGATCTACCTGTCTCTGCCTCCCAAGTGCTGGGATTAAAGGCATGTGCCCGCATCACCACGCCCATTTTAGAACTTTTATTTGATGACTTTCTAGGTTGGATAATATTTACAATGAGTATGTGTTTCTTTGGAGAGAGAGGCCTCCCACAGGTCCTTCCCACTGCAAAAGGCAATCGTCTCAAGCCCAAGTGAGGAAACTTACTGTGAGTGCTCGTGTCGTTGACGTAATGAGTTCATGAGAAACTGCAGCAACAACTCTCGAGAGGTTGTTTTCCATGGTGACATCTGTTATACTTGGCAGCAAGCTATAGCCTCTATAGATTCTAGTAAGAAAGATGCAGAGGCTCTAAAAGCATATATTCTTCATGATCAAATGACATTTAAAAGCATATGATTAAGGTCCAGAAGAAAGTAAAGCAACATGGACTTTAGAGTAAAGTAGAGGCTGAGAATGAGGCTGGGATCTGGCTCAGCAGTAGAGCACTTGCTTGGCATGCAAAAGGCCTTTCCAAAAAGACTGGAAACTTATTTGTTCATCACTTAAAGAAAAAAAAAGGCCTGACTTCCCCTTCACTAGATGCCCCCACACAATCTTTACCGTGTGCTGCTGGTTGATTTTTTTTTTTTAAGTTGGTTTTTCCATGAAAAAAGATGAGAGTCATTTAGGAGTAATGACTTTAAAATTTGATGAGCTGAGTTCCCAATTCAGGGGAAAAAATATCAAATTACCATGTGAGCTTGGAAGTTATTTGGTTGAGTTGTGTGTCTGTTGTTTCAAATCATCAAATAAGAAAGTATCCTATAAATCCAGTCTTATGTTTTACTACTCTTATTGCATATTTTACTACGCTTATTGCAATCTTCCTTACAAACTAGATTTCCCATGAAACCTGTGCATTCACTGGAACCTTCTTGCTCTGCCACTCTACTAGCCAATGCTAGCAATTGGCCTGAGGATCAAGACTACACAGAGCAGTCTGACCCTTAGCATCAGCCCACTCACTCATTAGCTAAATTAACTAAAAGAGTAAAACTTTTCCATGGACAGGTTTTTCAGATGGCATGCGATATTCACAAACAAAAATACAATTATCAGAAGAAGAACTTAAAGAACTCATTGCACAACTGAGGACATCACTGTTATGTGACTGAGAAGGGACTTAACCTCAGGCAGCTGTAGCAAACCATGATGTCTCAGATAAATATACTGTTAGTGAACAAAGGCCTCCTCTGTTAGGAAAGCTGGCACATGGCACATGGGAGGCACACTTTGCTGACAAAGCAGGTGCTGGGGCAGTGTACCTGGTTATAGTGCTGACAGCGAAGTGCGATGGTGGCTGGGTCTCGTGCATGAGGAGCTTCAGGTAAACATTGCTTTGATCTCTTGCTACAGCCACGACTGGATCAGCCTGTCCTTGGTCACACTTATAAAACAGCTTTGGGACAAGCCTGCCGTGAAAGGAAAGAAGGTACATGAAATTCACTTGTCACCATACCTTTCCCCAGATGGCTAACCCAATCTAGGCCCATGACAGCCATCAGAGCTGTGCACAGCAATTACATCCAGGAGGTAGAAAGAAGCAGAACATTCTTTCATTCTTAGTGCTGATCTCTAAATTACAAATTTGACAATGAAAGCCCATTAGTTTTACAATAAAAGGCTAGTGATTTGTTTTTTCAAATTATCACTTTAGTAAGTTTTTTAAATAATTAAATGGGATTCCTTTTGCCTTTCCCATTCTCTTACTATATAATTCAACCAAAGAGTAAAGAGATAAACACTGGTAAAACACCTTGTTAATGATGTTGCAGCAACATGTCGAACCCTGGGGTCTTCATCTCCAAGCAAATAAATGACCACATTATTGAGTACTCGTTCCTGTAGTTTTAGAAACTTTAGAGACAGAACATAAAAATAAATTTAATTTCTATAATGTTGTTTTTGTTGTTTTTTTATTGGGGGAGTTTAGATATTTGAAATACAGTCTAATTATGTAGCTTTGGCTAGTCTGAAACTCACTATTTAGATAAGGTTGGCTAGTGTTGAACTCAACAAGATCTGCCTGCTTCTGTCTCCCAAGAGCTGGAATTAAAGGCATGGGCCGCTATATCTAGCTAGTTAAGTAAGGCACTTTGGAAAGCTAGTCAGGAAGAACTCGGGATGACTTATTTCAAATCCATGCCACATACTGACAAGTTTCAAGACATAAAGTATTACAGATATAGCACAACACAGGAATTCTGTAGGATTCATACCACCAGGGAGACCCTGCTCAGACAGTTTCCAGAAGATAGAGCCCACAGTCTCACAAAATGAACTGCTTACCCCTGTATAATGATGAGCCCCTCGGTGTAAACTTTCTGCTTTTGCCTCCAAAAAACTCACCAGCCTAAGAAAAGAGCACATTCAACAGAGATGTCACTCATTTAACAGACACAGTGCTGGCCAGTAGCCCTCAGACAGCACAACATGAAAGCAATCTCCCAAAGGCAGCTCAAAGGTCTTCTATAAATTCTTGACTAAACAAGTAAGCACTGGATAAACCGTTTTTCATCAAAATACAAACCTACTACTTCAAGAGTAAGTCTTCCATGAATGAGCTTAAACACAGAGAGGACAAGCACACTGAAATTCCCACCCAAATGTCCAGCTGTGTGTCCCTCTCCACAGTCCTAATTGCAGCAACAGTATAATCCTTCTTTCAGAGATAGTCTGAAGATGAGACACAATAACCCCTAGGGCCTACAGTGGCTGGAGAGATGGCTCCCTGGTTAAGAGCACTGGCTGCTCTTCCAGAGGAGCAGGGTTTGATTCCCAGAAGCTACAGACAGCCGGCAACTGTCTATAACTCCAGTTCAAGGGCTGTAACTCCCTTTTCTGGATTCTATGGGCACTACATGCACATGGCAGATACACATACATGCAGGAAAAAACAAAAACAAAAACAAAAACCAAGCAAACAAGCAAAGAACAATAACCACACACACACAAATACAAATAATAAAGGAACATTTCCTTCTAAAAGAAACTGCTAACTAAAACTTACTCTGAGGAAATGAAAGACAAAATATGTTAAATTTTGGAATTTTGGGGGTGGGGTGGAGGTATTTAATGGTTAAAAAAACTGTATATTTAGAATTATCTAGCTGAACTCAGTTTAGATAATCTCAATTTTATTTGCAGGAACCAAAGCATCATAATCAGGAAATAGTTGAGCATGCTGTCTTTTCTCTATCAGGCTCATCAGGGTACTGCCTTTGGCCACATCAGTCACAGAGTTGTTTATAGCCTGCTTGATCCTGTGCTTGTTGGTCTTGACAACCACAATGAACACAGTTGTCTTCTAGCTTCTTCATGAATGACTGGGTAGGGGGCAGACTAGATTATGGTGGCACTGTCAAGGTTTATTTCTCCTAGGACTGTAACAGTGAGGGTATGTGGACTGCCCAAGGGGAAGGTGGGTGATATCAGGACACCTTCCCCATTGCCTTCTGGACTTTCACTGTGTTCATTTTGGCTTCAGTTTTGGGAGGGGCAAGAGTTCCCTATTTCACTTTCAGAACCATACTGGTGAAAAGCCACCTTTTTCTTTGAGATAGGGACTCTCCCGACTATGCTAGGCAAAGTGACTGACCAGCAAGGCCCATGGACCCAGCGGCCTCCATTTCTCTAGCACTACTGTTATCACTGTACCCACTTTCACATGGGTGCTGCTATCAAACTCAAGTTTTGCTTGTGTGGCCATCACCCATCTCTCCAAGCCTCATTTATTTTTTTAAACTGTAACAAAATACCATTCAGCTATCTCCCTTAAATCAGAATGAAAGTAAGTACATTAAAAACAAAAACAAGGGAGGCAGAGGCAGGCGGATTTCTGAGTTCGAGGCTAGCCTGGTCTACAGAGTGAGTACCAGGACAGCCAGGGCTACACAGAGAAACCCTGTCTCGGATAAAAACAAAACAAAACAAAACAAAACAAAACCGAAAAACCAAGCAGAGTTGACAGCCTGTTTAAAAAGTTTGAAACAAGGTTTCTCAAAACAAACAAACAACTAACTCAGTAGGGCTAGAAAGGTAGCTCGGCATTTAAAAACACTTCCTGGTCTTCCAGGGAACTAGAGTGTAGTCCTCAGCCATGTTAGGCTTAAAACCATCTAACTCTGCTCCAGGGGATATAACACCTCTGGCCTTCTCAGACACTTGCATTCATGTGCACAAACCCACATGCCCAATACAGACATACATATTTAGACATAATAAAAATAATAAAACTAGTTTTTATTTTACTCCTACCATCTAGAAAAACAGGACAACCAGAAAAATTTATTTCATTTAAAATATCAAAATCTCCAAGTTCAGAGTTCAATTAAAAAGTACTGTGTTCTCTAACTAAACTGCAGATGATCTATACAGGCAGTACACACGACAGCCATGCCACTGCAGAGACCTCAGGACTTTTAATTTTTGATTTGAACTTCTGAATTGGAACTTGGCTCCCTTACCTGAAGTCAATCTCTGCCAGAGTTTCCAGCAGTTCAGTCCTCACCAGCCAGTAGGAGCTGTTCTTCAGAGGCAGCATATCAATAAGCAGTTGTAATCCCAAGTCACTGTAGCTGCTGCTGCAAAGACTCAGGACACAGTGCTGAAAGCCCAGTTCACAGTAGAAGGCATCAGGTCAGACACCTCCTCTTTAAACAGCGCTCTTATGCATGCACCTGTTTGTGCCAGTCTATCTTTAAGCAGCAACAAGAAGCAATACAGGGTCCCAGAAGTATTCAAGATACATCTTTATCTCACTATGCTTGAGTTTAAAAGTAAATGTGCCCATTACACAGAACTTTTGTTTTTTTCTGCCTGTGATTACTTCCCTTGACTCTTGAGCCTCAATCTCAGGAATATTGGTTTAGGGGAAGATGACACAACATAGTCCTGCCACAGGTGACAAGAAGTCTCAGGCCCAGCATAAGAAGAAAAGATTCATATCAAAGAGTATCTTAGATGTGACTTGACTTTTTTGATGGACAAGGAAGGAACCAAAGTGGATCATGATTACACCTAGAGCCTCAGAGCTTAAAGGCATTAATTACCCTGTAGTTATCTAATACATGGATGACACATGTACTATCAGCATGCCTCCTTTGCTCAAAAGATACAACTAACTAAAACTTAACTTAAAAATGGTGCTGGGGGCTGGAAAGATGGCTCACTGGTTAAAAGTGCCTACTTACTGCTCCTTTGAAGGATCTGAGTTTGGTTCCCAGCATCCACATCAGGTGGCTCATAGCCACCAAAAATTCCAATTTCAGTTGATCCAGTACCCTCTTCTGGTACCTGTTGCTATTGCCCTCACAGATATAAACTCACACTGACACACACACACACACACACACACACACACACACACACCATTAAAAAAATAAAATCTTTAAAAAAAATTAGAACTAGAAAAACATTACTTTGAGGTCATTAAATTTTAAAAGGGATGGTAGTCCCTTCCTGAGACTTAATCATTGTTTTTGTTTTGATTTTCTCCAGTTACGTTTTCTGCTGCTGAATGCCCAATTGTGACTTATGATCCAGCTAATAGGAATGTTTCACCTTACTGTCACTTGAGGAACTAAGACTCTTTTAACAAAAGGCCAGCTAAATAAAACCCATAATTTCATTGCAGGTCAACATTCTAGATCTTAAAACAGTATCTGTAAAAATTCAACAAATCTTATATTTCAAAATAGCAAGGTATATTTCTAAACACTATCTTTAGAGGAAAGAATGTTTCAAATAAGGATTCCAAGAATTAAAATCAAAAAGGTTTAATAAATTTTAATACTATGACAATGTTTTTCAAAAGCTGAGCAGTAAATTCCTGAGAAGAACTGTTTACAGCTTATGGAAATGTGACCTATTAAGCTCCAAATTTAACTGTATCAATAGTAAGCTCACTAAAGTAAGGAACAATTTATATAAAACACTGTACTCACCCTCACAGCTGTACAAGCCAACTTGCAAGTAACAGAAGATTCATCCTTCAAAGTTTTCTGCAGTAAAGGAATGCAGTCCACCAGAGAAAATGTATTTCCTAACCAGAAAAATGAGCAAGAAATATCTCTATAGAAGCATAAACATGGGAATAGTATCCAGAAAAGACACCCAAACAAACTGTCCCGTTACCTGTCAGGGTTCTGATATTGCCCAGCCAGTCACCGACACGGAGGCGGGACCTGCTGAGGATGGAGTAGACGAGGGTCCCACAGAGAATGGCAGTAGCTCCTCGGACCTGGGGGTCTCCATGATCGATGTAGTTCAAGATGTCAGAGACATACTGTTCCTCTGTGGACATAAATGGCCCAGCCTGTACCTTCTTCACCATCAAATTTATACTACAAATGAAGCTTCAATCTCAGAGAAGGAGGAGAAGGGAGCACTTTACATCTGCAAAGGACCTGACTATAGTTTCCTTAGTAGTAAGAGATGTTTGGGATTTAAAGTTTCTAGAGTTCTCACTTTGAAATTATCTCAATATATCAGAGTTTCTAAATTGTGATTCCAGGTTCTCAGGTTAAAATCAAACTTCCGAGATTTCTTTTGAAAATAAAGATTAGAAACAATCAATCTAGTATATATTTGTCAACTTTAAACTCAATAACACAGGTTTGCCTTGTCACTCAAAGAAAGAAAGAAGGTGGCAGATACTACTCCAGAACAACTGTGTCCAAGAGCAGACCCAGTGTGGTGCTGTCCTGACCAGGCTTAGCCTGAATATGGATGTGGTCCAGAGCAATTTAACAATGCAGCTTATGATTTAAGAAGAAATAAATCATATACCCAGATTTCTACTTTATGACTTATATGGTCATGTGTATGTAAACTACACATAAGGGGAATCATTAGACTAAGAACATGACCAAATGCACATCTGGAGAGCTCTAACACAGCTGAAACACTCACTACTCTAAGACAAAAGAAGGCAAGACTGTGAGATAGTACAAATTAACTGGTGAAAAAAAGTGAATTGTCAACATACCAGTACTTTCCATGGTATTAAGAGGTACTCTGTACAGTTTGCTGAAGAACGACTCTGGATGAAGGGCCACAGCTGCACCAATACAGCCGAGGGCCAGGGCCTTCACACTGACTCTCACATCTCTGTCTGGAACCAATGCTGCAAAGGAACCACCCAGGCCCCTTTAGCCTTTTCCAAGAAACAAAACTCACCCCTCTCATTCCCTCTCTCTGTCAGCAGAAATGGAAAGTAAACTTGACCCCAATAACAAGATACCAACAGACCAACAAGCTGACCTCTGAACCCATAAGTGTCCCCTCAACTCTGCACCTACTTTGCTGTGCTTACCTTTCTTTTCACCAGTTAACAAAAAGGAAGCAGACAAAAGACGGACACAATGGACCAGAGGAGCAGAATCATCATCATTCGGCTGTCCTATGTCACCTTTGATTCGGCAAGGCTAGAACAGAGAAGTAAACATTTGATTCACTAGTTCAGTCACGAAAATAATTCACATCAGGGTGCTAGAGACAGAGATGCCTATACTTGGCCACCTCCATAGCTGATCTCAAACAGAACACAATTGGAACCCTGAAACACAGGGCCATAGGGTGTAGCAAGAGACAACCTTAGTATGGAGAAGGTCCACAGGACAGGAAGGTGCTAAAACACAGCATTCAGGAAATGCAATTCACATTGGCAAGTCACAAGTGTCTACTGAAAACTTTAAGTTCTAGGTCAGTCAAGTTTATACAGTAAGACCCTGTCTGAAAAAGCTTCAAAACATACACAAACAAAAAAGTACTAGGCAAAGGAAGAAGCCAGAGAAGCTCAAAGGTCAGAAGGATACAAAAGAATCTGGAGAGTGCTCTAAAAGGAAGTCATTTTGACGATACAATTAAATGACAAAATGTATTCCTAACCTTAAGGAATTTAACTATAAATTTACATGTAATGTGCATGTAAAGCAAACAGAGAAAGAGAGAGATGTTTTAATCAGTTGAGTGAGCAAAACTAAAAACTGCTGCAAAGCTCTGCACAAGCCTCAAAGGAATAATACAGGATATCAGGCAGGGTAGAGCTCAGCACGGGGTACATCTGTGTAGGGAGGAGTCTCTGGAGGCGGAACTAATGCAATTGTTAAGAATTTGGGTACCCCTGAAGAGGCAAAAAAGGACAGAGGCCTGGGAGTGTCCAGTGTTTCTAAGGGAAAGAAATAAGCCCAGAGCTGGGCTAGGAACAAATGAAATTGCCAAAAGTTAGCGAACTTTCAACCCCTCACACACACAAAAGCTGTCCCTTTCTATGAAGCTCACCTTGCTTTCTGGATCACTGGCTTCAGAAGCCTCATCTCTTGATACAAACTTATCTATACTGCTGTCGGAAGGCTGCCTGCTATGACCCATTCTTTCCAACAAGTGTGCCTGTTGAAGGGCTTTAAAAATAGAAATCATAATTAAATGACAAGCTAATCAAAATATGTATATATTTACACACAGATAATATACAAGTACCAATTTAAATCAAAGTCTGATTATACCTAAATTGCCGTTTTCAATGTGAATTGAAATTCAATTCAATGTGAATTGAAATTCAATTCAATGTGAATTGAAATGAAAATTAATACCATTTTCAACTTAAAAAATGATACCAAAAGATTTCTTTTTGAAATAAAGATTAAAAAAAGTGCTGGAGCCAGGAAGTTGTGGCACACGCCTTTAATCCCAGCACTTGGGAGGCAGAGGCAGGCGGATTTCTGAGTTCGAGGCCAGCCTGGTCTACAGAGTGAGTTCTAGAACAGCCAGGGCTACACAGAGAAACCCTGTCTCAAAAAACCAAAAAAAAAAAAAAAGTCTTGCTGGGTAGTGGTGGTTCAGGCCTTTAATCCCAGCATTTGGGTGGAAGAGGCATGCAGATATCTCAAATTTGAGGCCAGCTTGTTCTATAGAGTAAGTTCCAGGATAGCTAAAGCTATACAGAGATACTCCATCTGGGGAAACAAAAACAAACAAAGGAAAAAAGATAAAGATGTCTAAGGCTGAAACATTTCCATTATATAATAAAGTGAGCGTACCCAGAGAAGAGTTTCTGAAAACATCCGAGACTTCACCAGAAAGAACACCTGCAGCCTCCTCCTCCTCGTCGTCCTCCTCCTCCTGTGACCGTCCTATCTGCACGCCTAAATACTGGCTGTCGGCACCATCTAACACCTGGACAAATAAAGGGGGACTATCAGGGGAAAGCCCTTCAATATGAAGAAAAGCCACCAACAGAGCTGAGCATGTAGAATGCAAAGACCATGTTGCAACAGTGACACACACAGAATGCAAAGGGCAATTACCTATTCAATGGCCATAGGTAAATATATGTATAAAAGCAAAAAGCAAGGACTCTTCACTACTATGCTAAGAAAAGCTTTGCTGTGCATTGTTACCAGGGCAGGGAGGTTATCTATACCAGGCCTGTACAATATAGGCAAGTAACATTCTGGGAACAGGCTTGTGGAACCCTGCTGCTTCCTAAGGATATATAAGTGATAAATGATCGCTGAGATAAACATATTCTTCAATGGTATAGATGTTTATAAGTTGCCCATGCCCTGGTGGGTAGCCCATAGCTTGTGTTTCTTTAAGTAGTGCCAAATAAACTAATTGGTTTGTCAAACTAGACCTAGGTGGAATCATTACTTTGCTCTGTCACTGGTATCCTACCTGTAGTAATCAGACATTTGTTTGTCTCCCACAGGAAAAGGTCATACAAGCTTTTATAGCTCTAGAAAACCTAAAGAAATTTCTGTCTGTAAACATTTTTGATATTAAAAAACCCTTTAAAAAAAACCCTTAAGGTTGGAAAGAGAAGTGTTAAGTATATCTGGGAGTAGTTAGGCAGAAAGATGAGGGGTAAACCAAAATACATTCATGTAATTCTCAATGAGTTGATATTTTTAACCCAATCTTGTCTTCATGAACAAACTGTACAGTAAATCAGAAACAAAGACAAGGCTTCTGATAAGAATCTAACAATAGGTTATCTGCACTAAATTTATAAATACTTCATATGTCTAGACAGATTCTGTGGTAAAAAGTTGCTGGAAAGAACAGCAAGGTGAAACAACTGAGAACTAAAAGATAGGACTGCAGCCGGGGGGTGGTGGCGCACGCCTTTAATCCCAGCACTTGGGAGGCAGAAGCAGGCGGATTTCTGAGTTCGAGGCCAGCCTGGTCTACAGAGTGAGTTCCAGGACAGCCAGGGCTACACAGAGAAACCCTATCTTGAAAAACCAAAAAAAAAAAAAAAAAAAGGCGTGCGAAAAAAAGGATAGGACTGCAGCCTATAGCCAAAACTTCTTAGGGCATCTTTAACCTGTATGTGACCTAACAACCTCTTTTGTTGGTTTGGTTTGGTTTGGTGTTTGGTTTGGTTTGGTTTAGTTTGGTTTGGTGTTCGGTTTGGTGTTTGGTTTGGTTTGGTTTGGTTTAGTTTGGTTTGGTTTGGTTTGAGACAGTGTTTATCTGTGTACCACTGGCTGTCCGGGAACTCAATTTGTAGACCAGGGTAGCCAGGAACTCAGAGACACAACTTGCTCTGCACACTGCCATGCTTCCCACTATGATGATAATGTACTGAAACTCTGAAACTGTAACCCAATTATATGTTTCCTTCTTACGAGTTGCCTTGGTCATGGTGTCTCTTCACAACAATAAAACCTGAACTAAAACCCTGTGTGTGTGTGTGTGTGTGTGTGTGTGTGTGTGTGAGTGGGGTGGGGGTCGTAGCACAAGTGAACAGTGGGTGTATGCATATTTATAAGCATGGGTATGGAGGCAAGAGGTCAATGTCAGCTGTTTTCCTCATTTGTTCTCTATGGTATTTTTGAGTCAAGGTCTCTCTCAGTGAACCTGGAGCTTATCCATTTGAGATAGACTAGCTAGCCAGTCTCTACCTTCCCAGAGCTGGGATTACAAAAGTGTGTGGTCATAAAGACCAGCTTTTGAGATAGTATTGAGGATCCAAATTTATGCCTGTGTGGAAGCAACTTACTGGAGCCATCTCCCCAGCTCCTGTGGACACAACACATATTTCATTTTTGACTTGAATTCAGTGTTTTGCATCCATTCCAGTATCTCATTTATATTTCAGAAATGCTGGAGACAGTATAAAATTTAGAAGCAAGCCAAAATATCCTACAATATTCTTAATACTTGGGAGGGAGTACTTGAGAGGGAGATGCAGGTGAATCTCTTTGAGTTCAACCAGCTTGGTCTACAAAGCAGGTTGAGGACACCCAGGGCTATTATACATAGAAACCCTGTCTCAAAAACACCTATGTATAGGCTCTATATAGAATATACATAGTTTATATATTGTGTAATATATATATTCTATATTGAATATTATATTCTATAGTATATATATATATGTCAATATTTTTGCATATTCTACCGTAGCTAAACATTTAATTATATACACTTAAAGTTGAATGTAAAAACTATTCTATTTTTAGGTGTATAGCCAAAAGAATTGAAAACAGAGTCTTAGAGATATTTTGTAGGCCCATGTTCACAGTGACATTATTCATAATTGTTAGAATGTGAGGGTAGCCCATATGTTTACTAATAGATGAGAGGATAAGCAAAATGTAGTCTATGGAATGGAATATTAATCAGCCCTTAAAAAAATGAAAATTCTCACACATGCTACGTGGAGGCATTATGCTAAGTAAGCCAGTCATAGAACGATAAATACTTCTGATAAACATACTGCATGAAGGACCTACACTCATCAAACTTGTACTACAAAAAACAGACCACTGCTTTCCAGAGGAGGGCACAAGCCTTTACAGGAGGCAGGGCTTCAGAAGATGAAGACTTAATGGAGGTGTATGGTGGTGATGAGTATACCACTGAACTGTAGGTATGAGCTATGAGATAATTTTGTTGTTATTTTACTACACTAAGAAGAGAAAGAGGAAGAGGAGAAAAAAATGCCTATTGAGAATGCAGGCCAAGTGTAGTTCATGCCCACACTCCCAACAGCCCAAAGCTAAAGCAGGCAGATCTCAATTTAAGGTCAGTCTGGGCTAGGACCTGTTTCAGAAATATAAAACAAAAACAAATGACAAGCAAGTTTAAAAAAACAAAACAGACAAAAAATACCCCACAATTCAGCACACACTTGTGCCCAACTTTCTGATTATACAATTGTTGAGGTAATTCCTATCCATGAATTCAGACATCACAGAGGCAGAAATATGCGTGTATTACTTTAAAACAGAATGTCATATAAGCACATTAAGAGGTCAAAAAGTGCTAAAAATAGTATAGAGTATTAATATCACCACCCACACTAAGACCACAGACACTTTCAATATCAAGCTCCTTAAAAAATTGAAAGTAGTTATTCAAATAGGCCTAATCAGGTATTAAAAATATGTCATGTGTACAAGGTGCATATAACTAACCTCACTTTAATCCATGGCTCAATACAAAAGATACTAGGCAATTTCTTCAGTGAAGGCATCCAACAAGGCCAAGATCTTTGTTAACCATCTGAGCTGGGAGCCTCTTACTATTATGTATAGTAATATAGAAAAATGAGCAGGAGGGTCCAAGTATGGGCATCCAAGAATAAGCTCAAAAGACAAAAGAACCAGGGTGCTCTCTGCCTACTCACAATTTCAGAACTGTCAGGAGTCACAGCTGAATCAGGTCCTTCAGTGGTGGTCTGAGAACTGTCACTGATGGGTGAGGAGGCCTGGGTCCCATCATTCAGGTCCATGGCAGGGTCGGATGGGACAGCACTGAACTGGCTGGAGCTGTGGCTCAAGATGTCCTCCTCATCCCCATCAGTAGCAGCACTGGTCAGGTCACAGCCAGACAAATCCACAGAGTCTGCTTGAAGTGTGTGCTGGGATCGAGGCTGCTCAGTGATGATGTCATGACCAACAGAACTAGGAGTGGAAACACCTGAAGAAGCAGTGAGCTCTCCACCAATCTCACTCTTCACAGAGGCTAGAGACACAGAGAAACTCAGTTGTCAAATGGCCAGAGGAAACAGTAGCTGAGGATTCAAATTGTGCAAAATGACAAAAAGTTTACTGTATTGAATGTTTTAACTACTAAACAGCTTGGAACATAGTGAAGAAAAAGTCAAGCAGCACAGTTCAGCTGGTTGAACAAGCAAATTCTTCATGGCTGTGAATATTTTCAATGTGTTCTATCACAAAACCCAAGTTGAAGCTTTTAATGCATCTCTAAAGCCACATATAGAATGTGTGTAACTCAGAAGCAACTAGGCCAGGGACACAAGCAGACTCCAAGGAACTCTAAATAAACAACAGAACACTAGTGAACGTAGCACCCTTTAGGATGGGCTTGCTTTATTCCATGTCCTGTTCATCTCCACTCCAATCCTAGCCTCCTCTAAGATAAACACACTCCATCTTTTCCTAGTTTAATTTTGAAATTCCCTCTTACAAACACTATGTGAGATCAAAATCACTTCAGTGCCATTCTATAATAGTAAAATCCAATATGTAACATTTATTCATCCTTAAATGTTTGGAAGAACTTGCAAAAAAAAAAGGTGGTTGATTTATATTGGCAGAAATGACAGGTGCTGATGGTTGGGAATGGTGAGAATGTACTAATAAAAGCGAGCTTTCAGAATGATGACAGGATGGTTTGTTTTATAAAATAAAATATTAAATATAAAACCAGGATCGCTTCAGAATCATGAACAAGGTGTGAGCAGTGGCCCCTGATGAAGGCACCTGGTCACAGGCACCTGAGTAGTACACTGGTCTAGGCAGCCCAGCATTTCTTTTCCATTGATTTGTCTATCTCGTAAGCAGGGGGAAGTCCATTTGAATTATTCAGGCTTTCTTTCCCAAGGATCTTTGTCTTATTGTTATTTACCTAACAGTAAACATAACCAAAGCTGTTGACATTTTATCTATTTATTAGTGCCTTAAAATAATACCTGTGTTTTATGGAGAACACAAATAATCTTATGTAACCACTTGCAAGCAAAAATATATTCTTTCAAGTTAAATTACACAGACAGTTTTTCAACCTCATCATAGACCATTTAACTCATGAGACAACTCCATCTATCATCCACTATCAAAAGATATGCTCAAGAATAATAAATCAATTTTTAAATAACCTAAAACAAGAAAAGTGCATAGCCAAATACATTTAGAATCAAAATTATAAAAGCAGCTGAATTATAAAAGCCACCTGCAATGCTGCATGCAGACGGAGGTGCTTGACGGGGCACAAGGTGGCAGATAATAACTACAGGCTGACACTGGCAGCTCACGGGCCATGACAATGAGTACCTGCAAAGGCTGAGCTGCTGACCTCTGACCTGGACTCCGAGTCGTCGTCCAAGGCTTCTTCCTCTCCTAAGAGCACTTTGCCTAAGGAAATAATACAGCAATATAACTTTCTAATTTTGCTAAAAATAATGGTTTTTTTTTAGCTCTAATAAATAGTCAGGCATGATGGTGCACACTTTTACTTCCAGCACTCAGGAGATACAAAGCATGCCAATATCTATGAGTTTGAGGTCAACCACATCTACACAGTGAGTTTTAGTCCAAACCAAAGCTACATAGTAACTCTTTTTCTCAAAAAACAAAAATCAAATTAAGCATACATTCTGAATTGAAAATCACAGGCATATTTAATTTACCATAATATAATTTATCCATCATGTATTAAATATTACTACAATGTTAAAGGATGGAAAAAAGAGTAACTTTTAGAATACTGTAGAACTAATAAGAGGCAGAAGGAATTACTATTGAACTATACCACAAAATAACTTTTTATTGATTTAAATTACTGTTGTAGTTAAATAATTTACTATTACTTAATAAATGAATGAGTAGCTTATGGCTGAAAAGGTCCAATTCTATCAATCAGGCCTTGTTACATTCATGTTATATTGGAATATCCATGGCAAATATGAAGTTGTATATCAAACTTCTACATATAAATAAGTCACTTTCATTTTATTATCTTTTTATAGTCTACTCTACAGCTAAAAATCTGAAAAGAAAATATTTTCTAGTAGAATTTTTAAATATAAACTACCTTATAGTTTATACTTAAAGTTATATTAGGAAGAAAAATCAGATTTAATCTCTTTACAGTTACATTACATATAAGCATTATTAAATGACATCAAATTTCACTTTGATCTTGTCAGCTTGATTGAAAGAAGATATACTTAGGGAATTTTCAGAGAGGTTTAACTAAGAGGGAAGACTGGTGCTTGGTGTGGGTAGAACTGTTTGCATGTTGAAATAAAAAAAAAAAGTAAGAGGAAACCCACCAACACAGGTATAACTACCTGCCTTCTGGTTGATGCTTAAACAAACCTGCCCTGCAGTGACAGACCAAGACCTCCGAAACAGTGGCCAAAATAAGTCTTTTCCTTGAAGTTGTTCATCTCAGGTATGCTCTCATACATAGAAAAACTAAAACAGAAACTATCTAGCTATTAGCTTCCAATGTTACTCTTCTTCAAGTAATAAGAGCTGTGATACTTTCCATGACATTAAAGGCATAAGCTAATTAGCAAAGAGAAAACAAATCTATGTGAAATCAACACAGCAACTAGACATAAATACAAACAGCCTTTTATTAACAAAACGTGGCTTTAAAAAAATCAAATAAACCTCAAGAACAGTGAATTTCAATCTTAATGAAGCAGTTTCTACCCTCCAAGTCAGTGACTGATTATGTTCTGATTATGACTGAAAATTTCCTCTGGGGAAGATTTCATGAAGACAAAAAAAGGAGGGCTGCCAATAGAGAAGAGACTCCTGGCCCCTCTGACCTTTGCTGAGGCCTACATGCTCCAGAACCCTGTTTTTTTGTTGTTGTTGTTGTTTTGTTTTTGTTTTTGTTTTTGATTTTTCGAGACAGGGTTTCTCTGTATAGCCCTGGCTGTCCTGGAACTCACTCTGTAGACCAGGCTGGTCTCGAACTCAGAAATCCGCCTGCCTCTGCCTCCCAAGTGCTGGGATTAAAGGCATGCGCCACCACTGCCCGGCTTACAATCCTGTTTTTATCTGTCTTATATCTGGCAGATTACACTTGTCTTAGTTCAAGCTTCTATGGCTGTGATGAAACTCCATGACCAAAAGTAACTTGGGGAAAAACTGAGGGGAATTGAGGAAGGGCCCTGGAGGCAGAACTGAAGCAAGAGAAATGCTCTTGCTGGTTTACAGCTCCCAGAAGCAATAGCCCAGGAGTGAAAATGCCCAGAGTAAGCTGGGCCTTTCTATATCATCAATCAAGAAAATGCATCACAGGTTTGTTCACAGACCTGTCTAATGAGGACATTTTTTCAACTAAGGTTCCTACTTCCAAAATGACTCTACCTTGTATCAAGCTGAACATAAACTAGCAAGCACAACACTTGAAAAAAGGAATCTTCATTATAACAAAAAAAGTTTTAAAATCACTAGTCTAAATAAAAAAATCATCAGGAGATTCAGGAAATAGTAGAGATGAGAACTCATCTCAATAATATCACCTTTGTCCCCATCTCTGGACAAAGTGACTATGGACGATATTATCAGAGTGATTTTACCAAGTGCCCACTGATCTCTCGTAGATCAAGAATAGAGAGTAATATTTCTTAGAATTCTTCTCTACTTTAAACATTTGCAATGCTTTCTAAAATCAGTATTTCTTACAACAATGGATCAAACATTCGGCTTTCTTTTGAAGAGGTAGAGTCTTCCCAGTTGCTCAAAAGACTTCTGTCTCAGTCTCCAGGTAACATCTAGCTCTCAAACTCTTCAAGTAAATGTTCTAATTCAATGGAGATGAGAATGTTATTCCTGGGAAGAACTTACTCAAAAATGAGGTGTACTGTCATCCCAGCAGGTGGGAAGTACAGGCAGAGATACTGAGTTCAAGGCCAGCTCACACTACACAGTGAGGTCCTGTCTCAAAACTTTAAAAAAAAAAAGGAAAAACACACAAACTCTCATTTAATATAGCAAATGATACTGTGCTTTAAGTTTTAAATGCTCAATTATGACACAGAAAACAAATTCGTCTTTTAAGATTTTAAAAATAGCTGGGCAGTGGTGGTGCCCACTTTAATCCCAGCACTTGGGAGGCAGAGGCAGGCGGATTTCTGAGTTCAAGGCCCAGTCTGGTCTACAGAGTGAGGTTCAGGATAGCCAGGGCTACACAGAGAAACCCTGTCTCGAAAACAACAACAACAAAAAAAGATTTTTGAAAATAAAGATGACAGCAATTCTTTCCCATGGAAATTCATAATGTAAACTGAAATTGCAGCTGAAGCAAAGTGACCAAGCATATGAAACTATCAGGTCATATCAGAAACTTTGGAATAAAAATAAATCAGAAAACACATATGCAAGAGGTTAAATATAACTGAAAATTGATAAGTAGGCACGAATAAAATGAAGAACCAAACAAAATAAACTATTTAATATATCTAATAATAAAATTCATTAAGAAGAGAAGTTAGAGTTGGAGAGAGCACTGGTTGCTCTTCTAGAGGTCCTGAGTTAAATTCCCAGCAACCACAAGGTGGCTGACAGCCATCTGTAATGGGAATCCCATGCCCTCTTCTGATGTGTCTGAAGACAGTTACAGTGTACTCATATAAATAAAACAAATAAATAAATGCTAAAAAACAAAAAATAAACCAGAAGTTACTTTTCTAAAGTATAGTAGTACACTCTAAAGTGGTGCTGAACCCAGCTGCATCTTTAAGATTTCAACGGAAAACAGCCAGACCCAGCAGTTTATATACCATTGTTCTTCAGCAGTCACAAGACAGGGAAACAGCTGCAAGAGTCTATAGCCAGCAAGGTTAAAATATTTGTTCTCTGGTCCCTTATAGAAAGTTTGCTGACTTTTGACCTCAAACATTAGAAATTATGATAAACAGCTGTGATATAAACAATTTTTAAACAGCAGAAAATGTCGGGTTCCAGCAGTATTCATACACTTAAGTCTCCTGAGAGGAGATACAGGCAGAACCTAACACATCACGCAAACACAGAAACAGCAGTTCGACTCAATACAAGACTCAGATTTTGAGATAATCACCTTTTTGCTTTCTTGAGAGAACAGGGCTGCATGAGGAACCCCCTCCAGCTGTAAATCACAGAACGTAACAGGAGAAAGTAAAGTTACAAGCTGCTAAAATCTGTAAGAAATTCGAAAATCCTCAAAAAGCTTGACTCAAATCCTAAAACAGGGGGAATGTGGACATATTTGCATAGGACATGTTTAAATACCACAGTGTCACATTTTAAAGGTGAAAATTACACTCATGTTCAAATACTAAATGACTAAAAATGACTAAAAGGTCAAAAGAACTCATAAATTGTACTTTAAAAGCCAAATTAAAACTATAAGATCTCACATTATTTGGACAACCAGATGCTAGACATAAGCTTTCACTGGAAACAGTTACTAGGGTGTATGACATGCTTCCCACAAAAGTAAAGATTCTTTAATGACAAAGACAGCAGAAAAACATTTTCTGCTCATAGTCCAGGCAAACAAGGCCACAATAATATTTCCCAGGCAGACTGGGTCAGCAGATTTTGTCAAAGCCTGCTAAATGCAAGGTCACTTCTAAAGGCTGGCATGCCCAGATTCCTATCTGTACCACCATCCAAGACTAGCTCACGTCAGACAGGGCAGGCTGCCAATGCTTAATCTATGGCTCAAACTCTTTGAGCACTAAGAAAAACAGAGACCAGGTTAAGGAGGTATCTTCGAGGATCAGGAATGGAAAGGGTTCTCTAAGTCAGGATCCAAGGAGAAAAAGAACACTAAATTCCCAAAAAAGATATAAAAATCTATTCATCCCTAACAACCAAACATGAGAGTCCTGGATATTGTCTAATATTTCTATTTCACTGCATCTGAAATGGAGGTGACAAGCCAGAAAGTCAGGAGACCAAGCTTTAAAGGTGTGGCCTCATTCTGTCATCTAGCTTTTTCTAAACTGTATATTTGCAAAAGCAGAAACATACCTACCCTATAAGCTTGGGCAAGGAATTGAGGCATGAATAGCTCAGTGCAGCACAGCCCCATAAAGCATGCCTTAATGCACAATGGTTAGAAGACCTTGCTGAGAACGCACCTAAAAGTTCCACAATGCTCCCGCTGCGGCCTCGGCCCCGGGCCTCCTCTTGAACCAGAGTGAGCTGCCCAAGACCTCCTGGTGTTGTCAGTGCTTGCAGTAGCTCAGGTGGAGGGGTACGGAAGAGTTGCTGCAGGAGCTCCAATGCCCCTGTCACCACATTGTGGTCTTGGTGCTGCGTGTGATGCAAAGTCAGTTCATAAACCTAGGAACAGAAACACAGGTCTTCGGTCATGTTTAAAATGCATCACTGGGCTGGAGAGCTGGCTCAGCGGTTAAGAGCACTGGCTGCTCTTCCAGAAGTTCTGAGTTCAATTCCCAGCAAACACATGGTGGCTCACAACCATCTACAATGGGATCTGATGCCCTCTTCTGGCACAGAGGTATGCATGCAGACAGAGCAGGTACATAAAATAAATAAATCTTACAATGCTTAAAAACAAAATTAATGAATACATAAGCATCCCAGATTTCACTTTTGTTTTCACTGGCCTTTGTCAGCAAAATTGTGCCTTAATTTTTCCCTGTAAAGACCTGTTTCTTCTAGGTAGGGTCATTATTGTCTGTGCTATTTCCTGAATACCCATAATTTTTTTTTATATTAACTCCTTTGAAATACATAGAGCACTTCCAGTAAGCAAACTCAGGATTTTCATTTCCAAAAACTGATGAATAGAAAAGAAAAGATTCCCAATGGACACTGCTGTGGAGGCAACTGGGGACACCTAACCATCAGAGACACAGTTCGGAATGGCAGGAGAAATAGCCACAAATGTTAAGGATGTCAGTCAAAATTTTTTAGTGCTTTTAATATTATACTATACTATAGTAAACTATACAATGAGCTTATTAGTTTTTTTCTTTAAAGTTACCAGGGGGAAAAAGCCCACAAGTTTAAATCATGATTTCAGATAACACATAATTTTGCAATATAAATATATCCTGGACAATTTTAACCATACTTATAAAATCACTATATAAAATTAATGCTTCACAGACACCCTATATTTTTACTTTGCAAAGTTTGCAAATCCTAGCATTAGTTGGTAAGATAAAAGCAAAAAATAAACAAATGCAGGCCATAGAGAGATGGCTCAGCAGTTAAGAGCATTGGCTACTTTTGCAAAGGACCACAGATCAATTCCCAGCATCCACATGGAAGTTTAAAACTGTCTGTAAATCAAGTTCCAGTAGATCCAACTCCCTCAAAGAGACATATATGCAGGCCAAACACCAATGTATAATTTTTAAAAAAGCATACATTTTCTTTCCTGAAGGTTGCCGTAGAAGAAAAACTAAAGAGTGAAAGCCTCCCAAGAAGCTGCCTTGAGGCTTAGCTTTAGCTCTTCTCATGCAAGCAGTATGCATACACATACCCTACATCCTGACTGGCCAACTGCTAGCCACAGACACATCTGCCTTTATACTTGCTTTCTGCTCTCCATTTTGGCTTTTTTGAGAACTAGCCTCATCATGTAGCTCCGGATAGCTTGGAGTTCCTACATAGGCCAGGCATTTGCTGAACTTGTACTTTTCTCTTGACATCCCAAGCACTGAGGTCACAGGCATATGATGCTGTACCTTGATTCTGTGGATGAAGCATCACTGGAATATGGGCACATTTATGGGCCATTTGTGGCTTTCAAACTACAATACTTCAGTGAAGACAGCTGGACATGCAAAGCTTAACACAAAGCTCTCTGGTCCTTTGTGGAAAACATATGTGATCCCTGCTCTAGGCAAACAACTCATACCTGGTCTATGGAGACATCTCCTGACTCTTCAGGAGCAAGGGGAGCACACCATCACCCAGTCCACTTCTTTCTGTCTGAACACTTCCAGAAACATGCTGCCTCCAAGGAGCATATGCCCCACACTTACCACTATTCACCCTCACCTGGACAAGCTGCTCCGCAGAAGGAGACACTTCCATTTCTTTCCGTGTCACCCCAAAGCTGCCTTTTAGACTTGTGTCTTTGACCTGTTGCTGGAGCAAGGGAACTAGACACCTCAATGTGAGCAACACTCCGAGGATCAGGAGAGTGGGGTGTTCTTCCTCCATGGGAACCAGCAGACCTGCAAAGGTAACCAAAGGGGCTCAACGGCCAGTCCACTGCTCAGAGACCCACAGTACACGCTGGTGAAAAAGGGAGACCTACAGGAGTGCCCTGCTATAAGCTTAGCAATAAAAGGGAACAGTGACATAAGTAAGACTGAGAAACACAGGCTGTGTATACCCAGATCAGGAGCAGCCTTGCAGCATAAAACATATCCTTAGCTTGGCGGGACCTTATTGAGGGTGGAACTGTATGTGGAATTCAGATAGTTGTATCAAATGTCCACATGCTCACTCCAGCAAGATTTGCTCATGTTGATTCTGACAGAAGAGGGCAGAGAGAGGAATGTCAGTTTCCCTAGAGTACACACAGCATGCTGAAGCATAGCCTCAGACCTCTGATACAGAAGGACAGGAAGGTAGATGAGGTTATGTACCAGCTGGGTGTCCTAGGGACACAGATGCAGCTGAAAAGTCTCCGAGACCACTTATAGGCTTGCAGCATCCCCTACAGAATTCACATTTAGCAGTCAGCAGCTGCAAATCATCTAGTCCTGATGCTAAGGGCTAGTGTAGTTTAAAAGATTGAACATTTGCTAAGAATGGTCCAGCAGGCCCTCTCTCTCTTACCTAGGAGCACATTCAGGAGCCAGTTGTAGAAGTACTGTGTCCTCCTAGAATGCTGGCAGATGCTCACAGCTGAGCCTGCTGCTGTCCGCCGCACAGTGGGAGAGCTTGACTTCAGATTTGCTATGAAAGCTTTCAACAGAACCTGAGAACGAACAAAACCAAGAAGATGAAAACTGAAGCTCCTGTGGAGCTTATGACATATTTTACAGAATTCCAAATCTTGTAGGACATAAACTGTGACAAGCTGACACATTTTTCATAGATGGAACAAAAAAATACCAAATTTTCAATAGTCACCAAGTATTCATTAGCAGTATATTTCCTTCCTTATTAATTGCATCAGGAAGGCTGTGTGATAGGTCAAATGGTAAAGGAATTTGTAGCCAAGGTTGAGGGCCCAAGTTCAATCCCCAGAACCCACACGGATAAGAAATGCATATACACTTGTGCACGGATAAGAAATGCAGATACACGAGCATGTGTGGACACACACACACACACACACACACACACACACTGTGAGTGACAGTCTCAGTGTCTATAAGCTACTCATAGTATTCAAGAACAGAGGTAGTAATAGCACTATGTAAAATGAAGTTTTTAAAAAACTTGACAATAGTAAGAAAAAAGCACTAGACAGATACAGTGATAATCTGGCCTAAGAATTTCCTGCAGAAGTGCTGCTGCTATACTAAAACATCCTCTCTAGACTAGTGCCTCTGTGAATGGAAGGCTGCAACTTTATAGGCATAACAGTATACCACGTACCACCTTCTAAGAAATCACAGATAAGATATTCCTAGTAACCTCCAGAATAAGCCCATAATGTTCTTCTTGATCCCTCCACCTTTTCCTTTCATTTATTTAACCTTGTTTCTCTTGTCTTTCTTTCATTTGCCTATGTCCCTCTTTTATCTCATTCACTTACTATTTCCACACTTAGCCTAAATAACTGGTAACTTCATAGCACATTCCACAGTAGAACTGCCATGGTCAGTTTCATGACCACAGGTGATACAATCATTGATGGCTGTAATTGATTGTAAGTATGTCTCTTTATCTTGTATGGCTTGCTGATGATGAAATTGTGTGTGTGTGTGTGTGTGTCTGTGTGTGTGTGTGTGTGTGTATGCATATGGACATGGGCGTCCGCGCGCGCACACACACACACACACACACACACACACACACACACACACACACACACTCACACCACAAAATACAACCAGAAGTGATATTTAGAGCGATAGATGTGCTAATAGCAACAAACACACACACATGAATTGTGAAAAGGGAGACTCAGCTTCACTCCTTCCTGTGGACCCTCTCAGCCCTCCCTTCTAGCTCTTTTCCCTTCCTTCATGTCACCCTGCTTACCTAGAAACACTTTATGTGAGACACTCCCCATGATCACACCAGGCTGAGACTCAGGTAGGCAATTTTCATTCTACTTCCTGTCTTCCATCTCTCCTATCTCATTCTTAGCCCTGTGGCAGCCTGCTTGCAAGTTTCCTCCTACTCTGACTCCATTCTATGGAGATTCCACTACTCCATAAGACTCAGGACCCCCAGCTCTTTAATCCCCATCTCTCCAGAAACACTCTTTGTCCACGGAAGCCTCCTTTCAGGAGTCCCTCTTTATACAACAGATCTAATGTGGAGCAGTGGGCTGTTCTGACAGCCTGAGTCCAGTAGAGCAGCCACCTGAGAACCCTGAAGACCCACTGAGCAAAGTAAATTTGTTCATAATGGATGGTAGGAGTTCGGTGATAGCTCCTGAGACCAATGGATCTGATTTCAGCCCAGACACCTCACAGCTGCCCCTACAGGAGATGTGTGCTCTATCAGGCAGATAATGCCTCAAGCTCCCAGCATTCTAGCTGGACCCTACACACAGTCACCTGACCACAAGCCAGGGATGCCATGCCCCATACAATAAAAGGGGCGGTCTGCACCCTCCTCACTATCTTACTCTTCTCCTCTTACTCTCCCTCTCTTGCTGTCTTACTCTTCTCCCCTTACTCTGGCACTCTTGTTCTTTACTCTCTTACTCTTACTTCCTCTCTCTCTTGCTCTCTTGCTCTTTCTCTCCCCTCTGCTCTTTGTTCTCTTGCTTTCCGCCTCTCCTTTTTCTCTCTCTTCTCCTTTCCTTTCCTTCCCTTTACTTAATCAGCATATCCTATCCTTCCTACAATAAAATAACTCATTTATACATTGTCTCCATTTTAACTAATGTGCCACTATAGAGCAAACAGGTCAGAAACAGGGGAGAGAGA
The DNA here is from genome assembly GCA_019843815.1 of Montemys delectorum. NCBI lineage: Eukaryota > Metazoa > Chordata > Mammalia > Rodentia > Muridae > Montemys > Montemys delectorum. The sequence continues at coordinate 50,835 of JADRCD010230884.1, forward strand.
GAGACCTAGGCCTCAGCAGCAGGTCCCCTGCCACCAGGGAGAGAGAGAGAGCCTCAGGCAAGCCTCATGCCCCCCACCCCCCTACTTCCGCTTTTGGAATGACAATCTAACTTCTTGGTGTGGACAGGATCCTCCAGTTCAGTACTACAAAACAAAAATTCAATTCTCCAGAGGAAAAAAATGATCTGCATACCAAAGGAATTTTTAGGAATGCCAAATCCCAACTACTTCCTGCTCTTTCCTTTGGGGAGCAAACCTAGACAGAAAGACATCGGCCATAAAGAGGAGCGGTAAAGGAACCTCCACGATGACACAACTCAGGAATCAAAGGCCATATTAAGCAGGACGTGGGATGATAACTGTCAGAGGAAATAAACCATCTATTGAGCAATCTAATGAGTAAGAAATGGCACTGCTGTTTGAGACTTCAGAAACAACCAATAATTATTTGGATTAGAAAACAAAAAGGTGTTCAAAATCATAAATAGGCAGCTATCACTATTGACTTAGGCATATTAAAGTATATACTCAATATAGACAAGACTATTGTAAAAGATACAAGAGTTGGAGCCAAATTTACTTCTTCTACAGTTAAAAAAAAATGTAAAATTTAAAAATCCAAATCTTGGAAAGCAAGCATTATTGTAGTTGCCTCTAACACAGAATCAAGATAAGTAGGACAGGGTAGTACTCTTTGTTTCTAGAGCCCAGCAATGATACATGGGCAAAAGAATGACTAGACCTCTTAAATGTTAAACATTCATGAAGGAAGTAGTTAGTAACTATGGAAAAAAAAAAAAAAGAGGGGACTGGTAAGATGGCTCAGGGGGTAAGAACACTGACTGCTCTTATGAAGGTCCTGAGTTCAAATCCCAGCAACCACATGGTGGCTCACATTCACCCAATCACATAATGAGATCTGACACAATCTTCTGGTGCATCTGAAGACAGCTACAGTGTACATATTTATAATAATAAATAAATCTTTGGGCCTGAGCGAGCGGGGCTGACTGGATTCAATTCCCAACAACAACATGAAGGCTGACAACTATCTGTACATCTATAGTATACTCATACACATAAAATAAATAAATTAATCTTAAAAAAAAAGGGGAAGTGTTACCTTACTCAAATGGCATCTATATTATGGAAAGATCCAGAACCAACCACTATATGTGTGTGTATCTGTCTCTGGGCTCTGACTGGAGTTATCACAGAGACAGAATCCTGACAGTGTTGCACTGCTCACTTCTGCAACCTTCAGGAGCTCGCTCGCACCACTCCACGGAGGGAGGAATAACAATGACAGCAGCAGCAGCTCTGTCAACAACCAGGACAACTGAGTTACACTAAACTCCCTAGAAAAATCATTTCCCTTCCTCGTTCCAAACTTTATGAAATCATCTTTTTTTTTTTATACTTTAATGTATTTTAATAGCAAACTTACAGGAACAGTACAGAAGACAGACAACATTAAAAACCTGTACTTGCATGTAGGACAACTCAGTTAGAAAGGGATAGTGAATAGATGGCGTCTACTGTATGATAAAAATGCTACAAACACCATTTAGTTGCCACCGATAAGAAATTTATTTATTTTTAAAAAATCTAAATGCTGGCATTGTCCAGAAAATATTAACAGGTTTATTTATAATTGTTATAAAGTTGAACTGTTGAAATGTGTTCACTGAAACATTTTGCTTGCATTAATGCTTTACATCTTGCATTTATATTAAAAATTCACACACAAATGAATGTAGAGAAATCATCTTTTTAAGCATCACATTAATATTAACAGGAAACTACTGTAGCTCAGAGAAAAACAACATGTGAAATTAAAAATGACTTATGAACCCAGCTCTGAAGGGGCAAACACAAGAGAATCACTTGGGCTTCATAGTTTCTAGTCTAGACCAAAAAAAAAAAAAAAAAAAAAAAAAGTAACACACTTGAGAGCACAGTTGAGACCACCACTTCTGCTCAAATTCCTGGCCCAAGAAAGACTCACCCAGAGCCATTAGGACACAGGAACCAATGAACAGCCAGAGATAGGATCCTTCTGGTCTATATATGCACCCCTGAGCTGACCCTGTGCCACAGCTCTCCATACCCAAATTCCTCCTGGAGAGAACTGGTCTCCCAGGAGTGCTGAAACACAGGCTTAGAGGGACAAGCCACAGTCAGAGACAGTAAGACCAGCTAATACCAGAGATAACCAAATGGCAACAGGAAAGGGCAAGAACATAAGCAACAGAAACCAAGGCTACTTGGCATCACCAGAACCCAATTCTCCAACCACAGTGAGCCTTGGATATCCCAACACGACTGAAAAGCAAGACTCTGACTTAAAATCACATCTCATTATGATGATAGAGGACCTTAAGAAGGAGGTAAGTAACTCTCTTAAAGAAATATAAGAGAAGACAGATAAACAGGTAGAAGTCCTTAAAGACTAAACACAAAAATCCCTTAAAGAATTACAGGAAAACACAAACAAACAGATGAAGGAATTCAACAAAACCGTCCAGGATCTAAAAATGAAAATAGAAACAATAAAGAAATCACAAAGGGAGACAACCCTGGAGATACAAAACCTAGGAAAGAAATCAGGAGTCATAGACAAAAGCATCACCAACAGGATACAAGAGATAGATAGAGAATCTCAGTGCAAAAGATACCATAGAAAACACTGACACAACAGTCAAAGAAAATGCAAAAACAAAAAGTTCCTAACCCAAACTTCCAGAAAATCCAGGACACGATGAGAAGACCAAACCTAAGGATAATAGGTACAGATGAGAGTGAAAAGTCCCAACTTAAAGAGCCAGTAAATATCTTCAACAAAATTGTAGAAGAAAACTTCCCTAACCTAAAGAAAGAGATGCCCATAAACATACAAGAAGCCTACAGAACTCCAAATAGATTGGACCAGAAAAGAAATTCCTCCCGTCACATAATAGTCAAAATACCAAATGCACAAAACAAAGAATATTAAAAGCAGTAAGGAAAAAGGTCAAGTAACATATAAAAGCAGACCTACCAGAATTACACCAGACTTCTCAACAGAGACTATGAAAGCTAGAAGATCATGGGCAGATGTCATACAGACCCTAAGAGAACATAAATGCCAGTCCAGGCTTCTATACCCAGCAAAACTCTCAATTGCCATAGATGGAGAAACCAAAAAATTCCATGACAAAACCAAATTTACATGATATCTCTCCACAAATCCAGCCCTACAAAGGATAATAGATGGAAAACTCCAATACAAGGAGGGAAACTACACCCTAGAAAAAGCAAAAAAGTAATCTTTCAACAAGCCCGAAAGAAGATAGTCACACAAACATAATTCCATCTCTAATAACAAAAATAACAGGAACCAACAATCATTATTCCTTAAATATCTCTTAACCCCAATGGACTCAATTCCCATTTAGTCTTAATAAAAAGACATAGACTAACAGACTGTATACAGAAACAGGACCCAACATTCTGCTGGATACAAGAAACCCACCTCAGTGACAAAGGCAGACACTACCTCAGAGTAAAAGGCTGGAAAACAATTTTCCAAGCAAATGGTCCCAAGAAAAAAGCTGGGGTAGCCATTCTAATTAAAATCAACTTTCAACCAAAAATAATCAAAAAAGATAAGGAAGGACACTTCATACTCATCAAAGGAAAAATCTACCAAGACAAACTTTCAATTCTGAACATCTATGCTATTTCACAAAATCTGAAAGCAAATAGATGGATCTAGAAAATATCATCCTGAGTGAAGTAACTCAGTCATCAAACAGCACACATGACATGTACTCACTGATAAGTGGATATTAGGCAAAGAGCATGGAATACCCACAACACAACTCACAGATCACATGAAGCTCAAGATGAAGGAAGACCAAAGAATGGATGCTTCAGTTCTTCTTAAAAGGCGGAACAATATAATCAAGGGAATTAAAGGGTGAGAGGGACTTGGGAGGAAGGGTGGGTGGGAGAGAGGGGCAGAATGAGGGATGGGAGGAGATATACAGAAGGTCAGGAAATTGAACAGAAGTGTGTAGCAATAAGGGATAGGGAACTGGGGGTAGCAACCAGAAAGTCCCAAATGCCAGGAAAGCAAGAGCCTCCCAGGACCCCACAGGGATGACATTAGCTGAAATACCCCACAAAATGGAGAGAGAACCTGTTGAGACCATATCGAGAGGTAGGCATGGCCCCCCGTTTGAGGATGGGGACACCCACCCATCTCCAAATTATTCACCAAGAACTGCAACTGTCTGAAGGAGGTACGGGGACAAAGAGTGGAACAGAGACTGAAGAAAGGGCCATCCAGAGACTGCCCCACCTGGGGATCCATCCCACATGCAGATACCAAATCAAGACACTACTGCTGTTGCCAAGAAGTGCCTGCTGTCAGGAGCCTGATACAACTGTCTCCTAAGAGGCTCTGGCAGAACCTGACCAAAACAGATGCGGAGGCTCGCAGCCAACCACCAGACTGAGCACAGGGACCCCAGTGGGGGAGTTAGGGGAAGGACTGAAGGAGCTGAAGGGGCCTTATCTGACATCAATAGGAGGAGAGGCCCTTGGTCTTATGAAGGTTTGATGCCCCAGTGTAGAGGAATGCTAGGGTGGTGAGGCAAGAGTGGGTGGGTAGGTGGGGGAGCACCCTCATAGAAGCAGGGTAAGGGTGGATGAGATAGGGGTTTGCAGAGGGTAAACCAGGAAAAGGGATAACATTTGAAATATACACAAACAAAATGTCAAATTTAAAAAAAAAAAAAAGTAAGCCTTAGGTTCAGGGAACCTCAAAAAGAACAGGCAGAGTGATAAAGAAGGGCACCTAGCACCTTCTTTTAGCCTCCATGCACACACAGGCTCATGCAGACAGACAGACAGATAGACAGACACACACACACACACACACACACACACACACACACACGCACGCACAGACACTTACACAAATAAACAATGAGAAAAGACAGACGCTGGAGAGTTGGCTCAGGGGTTAAGAGAACTGGCTGTTCCTCCAGAGGACCCAGATTCAGTCTGCAGCACCCATGTGGAAGCTCACAATCATCTACAACTTTAGTTCCAGGATATCCAACACTTTTCTGGCTTCTGAGAACACTAGGCACATACATAGTACATTGACAAAACACTCGTACATATAAAATAAATACTTTAAAAATAAAAACTTTTTCAAAAAGATAAAAACCAAGTCAAGAATCTTGCATCCCACAAATTATGTGATAAGCCTTGCTTTCTGGGCACTATAAACTAAATGGGAGTCCTGTTGGCTTTAGGACACCCACACTTACAAGGCCCATCAGCTCTTCTTCATCTTTCCTATAACGTCTCTTTCCTCAGCCATCCCATCTACTCTGGGGAAATGCCTTTGAATTTGCATCTATAAACTATCTCCCTCAAAAATTTATCCCATGAAAGGAAAGCAGAAGTGAAAAGAAGCTCTTGAGATGTCTCTAAGTGAAGCCAACAGGACTCCAGAAGAAATCTCAAATGACTTTCTCCCCAAAGCCCAAGATTCAACAACCGTACCTTTATTTCATTGTCATTTGCGAAATTGCCAAAAGAAGCCATAATTTTAGGAACAGCTGCAGCCAAGGTCTCCTGAACTGATTCCTCAGGTCTTTTGCTTGTTCGGGTCAGGCATGGAAGAAGATTCACCAGGTAAGGCCTGTATGTGCAAGAAGAACACTCATCATTCTTCAGGTCTCCTCTGTTAAGAAACATAGGCTCATGGTTCCCTGTCAGGGAAAACCCAGTTTTATAGGTGAATAGGTCCTCAACGGAGACCACAATGCTCAACTACAAGTACAGGAGGCATAAATGCTGATGAAGTTCAACTGTATTTCATCTCTTCCATGAGTTACAAAGAATATTAAGAAGTTAGGTATGGGGACAAGCAAGATGGCTTTGTGGGTAAAGAAGGCACCTGCTGATAAGCCTGAAGACACAAGTTTGATCTCTGGGACCCACATAAAGGAAGGATAGAATTAACTATAAGTTATCCTCACCCATAAGGCATGGCACACACATATAAAGGCACACAGACAAATAAAATGTAATTTAAAAGGTTGGGTTTAAATATTATTTGCTGAGTGTTGGTATTAGCTCTTCTTTGAAGGTCTGGTAGAATTCTGCACTAAAGGCAGACCTTGGGTGCAAGCTCCACAGCCAGTTCCACAACACCCAGAGGAAGCTCCACTCCCAGGCACTCTAACATACCCAAGATGAGAGGTGAGGAGGACCCAACATCTATCCCAATACCAGGAGTAAATAGGACCAGCAGGACCCAGGCACACAGGAACTCCACCAGCCAAGTGGCTCAGGTTCCTTCTGGTCTGTCTGGGCTGGTGCCCAGAGCAGACCTTGGGCGCAAACTCTGCAGCCAGTCCCCAAATACCCAGAGGAAGCTTCACTCCTAGGTGCTCTAACAAGCCTAGGATCACAGGATCCCAGAATCACAGGATCACAGAGACAGCTTGACTCTGAGGAATTCTGACACAACCAGGATCACAGGAAGGACAGGCTCCAGTCAGATTTAGCAAGGGCAGGTAGCACTAGAGATAACCAGATGGCAGGGGTGGGGGGGGAGGGGGAAGCGAGTGTAAGAAAATAAACAACACAAACCAAGGTTACTTGGCATCATCAGAACCCAATTCTCCCACCATAGCAAGTCCTATCATAGCAAGACACACTATCACACTGGAAAAGCAAGATTCAGATCTAAAATCGCTTCTCATGATGATGATACAGGACTTTAAGAAAGACATAAATAGCACCCTCAAAGAAATACAGGAGAACACAGGTAAACAGCTAGAAGCCCTTTAAGAGGAAACACAAAAATCCCTTAAAGAATTACAGGAAAATATAATCAAACAGGTGAAGGAAATGAACAAAACCATCCACAATCTAAAAATGGAAATAGAAACAATAAAGAAATCACAAAGGGAGACAACCCTGGAGATACAAAACCTAGGAAAGAAATCAGGAATCATAGATGCAAACATCACCAACAGAATACAAGAGATAGAAGAGAGAATCTCAGGTGCAGAAGACACCATAGAAAACATTGACAAAACAGTCAAAGAAAATGCAAAAAGCAAAAAGCTCCTAACCAAAAACATCCAGGAAATCCAGGACACAATGAGAAGGCCAAATCTAAGGAAAATAGATATAGAAGAGAGTGAAGACTCCCAATGTAATGGGCCAGTAAATATCTTCAACAAAATTATAGAAGAGAACTTCCCTAACCTAAAGAAAGAGATGCCCATGAACATACAAGAAGCCTACAGAACTCCAAATAGACTGGACCAGAAAAGAATTCCTCCCGTCACATAATAATAAAAACATCAAATGCACTAAACAAAAAATTTTAAAAGCAGTTAGGGGGAAAGGTCAAGTAACAAATAAAGGCAGGCCTATCAGAATTACACCAGACTTCTCACCAGAGACTATGAAAGCTAGAAGATCCTGGGCAGATGTCATACAGACCCTACAAGAACACAAATACCAGCCCAGGCTACTATACCCAGAAAAACTCTCAATTACCATAGATGGAGAAAACAAGATATTCCATGACAAAACAAAATTTACACAATATCTTTCCACAAATCTAGCCCTACAAAGGATAATAGATGGGAAACATCAACATAAGGAGCAAAACTACACCCCAGAAGAAGCAAGAAGGTAATCTTTCAACAAATCCACACAAACTTAATTTCACCTCTTACAACAAAAATAACAGGAAGTCACAGTTACTTTTTCTTAGTATCTTAAAGTGAAAATTAATATTACCAACATATCCTAATCAACTGAAATCCAAAAATATGAGGAATTAGAAACTTGTTGATTGTTATCCAATGGTCTCTCTAATTTGGTAATTGGAGAAA